>QEOT01124155.1:135038-173223 GCA_003123785.1 Pterocarya stenoptera | reverse complement strand
TCCTTGTATCTCTAAACTAGACATGCTCATGTATATGTCCTATATACCTGGGCCCTTTTGTATCACTGTTGATCTATAAAAATTTGATTACCGATAAAAAAAAAATACTAAAAAACCTTAAATCTTAATAAAAACAAATAATATATTTCTTAAGGAAAATCGCCGAGGCCTTCAAAGTGGGTTCTACATCGGGTATTGACGTAGAGACGGCCGAAATGGAATGCCCTCTACCAAAGGTGACATAGAAAAGGCCAATGGTCAATGTTACACACTTGGTCAGTGTTCTCCCCGAAGAAACGATGGCACCCACGCCGGAGTTGAAGGAAAATGGTTTAACACCGAGGCTTGAGGGAGATGTAGGGTCTGTTAGAGTGGCATAGAAAGGATCGCTGGGGGCTGGCGCAGCTCCAGTCAATGTTCTTTCCGAAGAAACAACGGCACCCAAACCGGAGGTGAAGGAACTTGATGTACTGTCGAGAGACTTGGGGGATTTTACGGATATGCCGCCAACCCAGAACCTCCAATGGTGACCAGGAGAGAACCAATTTGTCGGTATCACTTCAGGCATCTTGTGACAACAATAATGGAGCTGTTGAGGAGGTGCGGGATCAGTATGCAGGAGATGGTGTGGAGGAAATTATGGGTTTGCCGTTGGTGCCTTCCGAGGAGGAATATTTAGGATCTGGCGTACAGTTGGGAGCTGAGTATGGGAAGATGTTGTTCCCCCTGTTATCTCTTCCACCGATAAACAAAATAACTGGTTCATCATCGGATTCAGTGTTGCAAAAGGTTAATGAGATACAACAGTGTGTGGGGATTACATGTGGAGGATTGGACAACTAATTCACAGCACTACTCACTGCAATTGAGGCGGGTCACTTGAAACAAAATCAAGATCTAAGAAGAGCAGGGAGTTAAAAGCGTCTTACTTGGGCAATCAACTATGACAATAAGGGAGGTAGTCCAAGTCGAGGGAGGACTAGAGGGAGGGCAGGGCCAATTGTATTATGAAGCCTTCCTCCGTTCTCATATGATCATTCGAAATAGGTAGAATGATCCTATTTAGCTTCTAAGGGAGTTTGGGGTGGAGTATTAGTTATGTGGGAAACATGGGGTTGGGGTATTTAGAGTGACTTGCTTTGCTTTGGGGAGGCGCCTTTTGTCCCAATCGGGCCTGGTGTAAGATTGGATAGGTTTCTAATTTCTCCCTCTTGGGCGTTGTTCCCTATTATGGGCTTACTATTATGGGCTCGGTGTTTTTTCTTGTATAAATCCAGTGTACTTGATTACACCTATTGATATTAAAAAATTTTTACTTATCAAAAAAATAATATATTTCTTAAATTATTATAAATTTAATCCATTATAAATGTAATCAATTTTACAACCAATAGGTGTAAAAGGTATAATTGAAAGTTTCGGGAGAAATTTTACTTTAAGACAAACCATAGGGATGAATTCTGTATAACGAGGGAATATATCCCAAACAAAACCCTCATAAACCAAAAACACCAAGGAATCCATCCCAAACGGCCTTAATACTTATCCAAGTACTACATCAACCTCCACCTTCTCAAAACTCAATTCACACTAAAACCTGCATAATTCATAGAGGGAGACCCCATATTCCATTCCACACGAAAACAGTAAGAATGACGAATAGGGATAGAAAATAGATGTGAAAGCTAGATAAGATAATCCTAAGAAATATGTTTCTGCCACTTTAAAAAAGCAATCATTCTCCACACGACGGAATCCCTATAAGATCCCAAAGGCAAACCCGGATAGTTCATAAGTAAAGATCCCACCTCACAACACAACAATGGCGCCAACTCCTCCATAACTTAACCATTCCCTACTAAAATTGTTAACAACCCATGGAAAACTCAAGCCACATCTACAATTGAAGCCCCTTTGAATCATTTTCAACCGCAAGAACTTATTTCTCCGAAGCAATGTGAGATCCATATCACCACTCTTTCACGTTAAATCTGGGATTTTCAATCTCTCTCCTTAAATATGTCTATCCTTGGAAAGAAAATCGTAAATCATCTACCCTTGGAACCACTCTACTAACTCTTTGTAAGGATAACAAAGAACATCACGGTTTCATCCTTCACGTCTTGTTCTGCTATAAAAGTGGTGTTTCCATCCTATATCTCCAATGAAATTCTCCCTTCAGTCAGAATTTGCTAAAAATGGAAGAGTGTAGTCTTATTATATCCTCCATTCAACCATACAGACCCTGATTTCTAATGGCAAGAGATTTATCCCATCCATGGAAGCCTTTCCAATTCCGTCGTTAGTTCTTCTCTTACTTTCATGTCAAATTTCAAATCTAAACTCAAAACTTCAACCATTAGCTGTGTCTTAGTAACCACTAAATTTCCAAAGTCTTGTTTTGAGTCCTACTTCAGAGCTTTTAACTTTCATGGAAACAAAGCTCCGACAACCATGTAAAACATACTCATTCCCATGGTCATGAGGAGACCTTTTTTCCCTTTCTATAAGTAACAATACTCAATTTCCTTAAAAGAGCAAAAGGGAGCAACCGACACACATTGGAAGTATTCATAGGAGAATGCCTACTAAGAAGNCCTTTCTATAAGTAACAATACTCAATTTCCTTAAAAGAGCAAAAGGGAGCAACCGACACACATTGGAAGTATTCATAGGAGAATGCCTACTAAGAACGGCATATGTAGACCCTTTTTTTATTTTTTGATAAGTGCATGTGTAGACCTTTTTCATAAAAATAAAAATCATATCAACATCAATTATTGTTTTTAAACATCAATGAACTATATCTTAGCCTTATTTTCTATTGGATGTCTTGTAGGTTTTATTTTATCATAAAAGTCAAAGAGAATTTTAATTAATTAATACTTTGATAACTAATTATTCTATATGGGATGATACCCCATATGATAAGTGAGGGTAGGTGGTGTATGGGATGCCACATTGTTTGGGAAGGAGAAGTTCTTGCTCTTCATAATGTTTCAATGGGGCTCCAATTGTATCATTGACTAGTCCTTTTGGAGTATAGGCCATGTGGCTTAGACCTTCCAGTGGGGCATTACATATAGCCTGCCTCTTTTCTTTTAATAAAAACACACAAAAAATGAAGAAGGAAAAAATGGAGGAATTCACCTTTTCATGTCATTTTCCAAAAAGCAAAAGCGACCTTAAAAATATAATTTTTCCATCCGAGAAGATTGGAAACAAGTAGGGTCATCCACTGGCTACAGTGCTAATCATTTTAACTGACCAACAACCATAAAAGCAGTGGCAAAGTAGTAGCATTCATGAGCACATAAGATGCTAATCTACAGCAAGCCAGCCTGTTAATAGTTTGAGAAGAAACAATCCAGCCCAGTCTCAGTTTCCATTTAAACACAATTTATTAACGTTCACATGTCTTAAGTATTTTCCAGGTAAACTAGGTATTTAATCTATAAAAATAAAATAAAATAAAAGGTCTTGAAATTGGACTTCATTCTGTTGTTTGCTATATACTACTAGTAGTGTTCAAGAAAAAACAAGTGAACACATTATATGTGAGAATGGAGTCTTTCAATAATAAAAAGTGAATATGAACCTTCATAATTTAATAGCATGCAGTTCTTGAACTGAATTTGAACCTCAGCTATTCTTTCCACCAGCTCAGATTCTTTCCTCAAAATCTCTTGTAGAGTTGAGCACTTTCCAGTGACTGACTTGATCACCCAACGCCTATATAATTGGCAATGTGAATAAGAATGTTGTCTTATTACTTAAAGCTGTCAAATGCAGGTGAAAAAGGGAATATATATTCAAAAGAACTGAAAAAAAAAATCAATTTTAACATCCTGGTGATCGTATACATGAAACCAAATATAACAAAAAGAAAACTAGCACTAAGTTGTCTTCATCAATTCAATTTTATTTATTAAGGCGATGCTAACGCCATGTATCAACACTGTGAATTGTCTATATCATAGAAGCCATTTACAAAATACATTACCTATGGCTCCAAGCATGATCACTTTTGGGGGAATAAGAAAGAACAAGTTCTGACAACAGAAGTTCATCCATAAATATTGAGAAGTTCTGCTTCTTAGACACTATTAGCTTCCTGCATAATGCATATGTCACCGGAAGAAGTGTGAGTATCAAAGGTAGTACAGCACATAAGTTCTTCAAAAAACTTTGTTCCATAAGATGGCAAGTATAATATTTTTCTTTTTTTTTCTTTTACAAGTACAATGAAGTTTTACCAAACCAAGTAGGAGGCATAGCCCAAGTAAAATAAAATACCCATGCACTTAAAGTTCAGCAAGGGCATAGGTCTACAGTCAGTTTGTCATAGATACAGCCATGTATATGCCTTGAGGCCTATTCAGTTAAATACAAGGCATAACCCTCCATGGCCAGTCCATCCATATGTCAACGACAAACAATACAACTCTGCACATCTCACGCAGCTTGCCACTCGAAAGTTGGGTGGGGGTATGACCATGTGAATGATGATCAACGCACTTACTAGAGAACCTGGGATGCACTCAACTCGAACTCAAACAAAGATGGTGGTGTTTTTTCAAATAAAGTAAGCAGCAATCAGTATTATGTAAATTTTAACTAGCAACCAAAACAAAAAGTTGGAACACAAAATCTTCTCAATAGTTTTGTTGATTCAAATCAGGTCCTGAAAGTCAGGATACTTGCTAGATTCTGCAATGTTTGTGTAGTAGCTTTGAGTTTTTGATACTTTTTTTTTTCGGTCCCTGATGCTAAAGTTAGAAACCCGGAGCTACATAAAACACTATGAACACCATCGAATACAACTTAAAACTGTTTCTAGTATTGTAACTAGTTTTAACTACCGGATAGCAAATGACAAAATTAGGAGAAAAAAAAAAAGATCATCTAGAATATATAATATCCAGAGAGAGAGTGAGCGAGACCTGGAATTCCAGGCAGTGCCGAAATCGGGGCTGAGCAATAAGAGGGCCCTACTATGCTTCATCACTTCACTCTCCAGTCCGTCACCAGATACGACGACATNCTCTCTCTCTCTCTCTCTCTCTCTCTCTCTCTCTCTCTCTCTCTCTCTCTCTCCTCCCTTTCACTTCCCACATTTTCCTTCCCATAGCACTTAGCTCTCTCTCAATTTTCGATGTGTAGACAATCGGGTCGCCAAACTGAGTGTAAGTTGGGCGAAACTCAGGCGCCAACGGCAACCCTTTTAGCCAAGAGAAATGATATATACAAGCCCTATATGTACAAATCTCGCGCAAGCCCTTTATAAAAAAATGGATATCACCATGAAAAAATATGAAAAATTTTTTTTTTTTTATGGGATTCACAATTTTACAAAAGGCTTGTATAAAACTTGTATATTTGAAATTTGTACTTAGCATTACTTTTTAGCCAATTGGGTATTTCCAACATTACCCATTACAATCAATAACAATCGGATGGTATATACGATATGGACATTGCAGTATCTCGTCCGTTAATTTTTTTTCTTGCTTTTCCATCCCTTCCCCCCGCCCGTCCCACTGTCCCCTTTCCCTTCCCAAAGCTCTTTGTGTTAGAGGAGTCAATTCCCCGTCGCCAACTGCCCTTGAACGAGTAATATTTAGCTGCAGATGACTCGATGGACTCACTTGGAGGACAAGCTCTCCGAGCACTCAGATGTTGAAAGAATAAAAGGGAGACTCTGTGGACCGAAGAAGAGCACAAATAATCTCAAATATTCTCTTTCACTCTATTCTTTGTGGAACCTTTTTTTTTTTCTCCAATTTGCTTGACCCTCTAATGCCAACTTCCTGGTTCAGCCTCACGTTGACGCTAAGAAAATGAAAAAAAAAAAAGAATACAAGCACAGAATCCCTCTTTATAAAATTGGAATCTCTCCAAGAAAATAAATTAAGTTTTTGGCATCTCACCAAACTAGTCTATCTCAGAATCAAACATGCAACTTCATTAATCATTCAAAAGTTCCTTTAATTGTACATTTGATCCTTAAATAGCCAACAGAATATAATACCATAACTAGGAAATAACAATTACAGATATAATAAAACTAGGAAATACTAATCTAGGTAGAATAAAACTAGGGAATATTAATCTAACTATGAAAGCAATAAATCCTTATTTGCAACAATTGCCATCTCCCCTGAAGAACTTGACTCTGGCAAGTTTTGACGAGTGTAAGCAGCAAATAGATGTGGATGTAAATGCTGGACTTTCGATGCTTGCAACCAAACTGATTCCAAATTTGGACCATTTTTTCACTACACTAAAAGCTTGTAATACCCTCCTTGACGGGTTGTAACAAATTGATGATCAAGTATGGAGGCAATCTCATCTCGAGTAGCTATATTTTCTAGGACACAAAGAGTTGGTGCCTGTGATGCCTTTGGAGTTAGTAATGTGGAAAATTCATTTTCATCCCCCTTAAACTCAACGAGATCTTCTATGTTAAAAATTGCGCTAATACCAAAATCAGAGGGCAAATCAATAACATACGCGTTGGTGCCCAATTTCTTGGCCACTTTAAAATAACCCGCCCATCGTGCATGAAGCTTGGTAAAACTCCCCAGAGGAAATCGCTCCAGTCTTAAATGAATAAGAACCATATCACCCACGCTGAATTGCCTATCTTTGCGCCTTGCATTTGCAAAAGCTGCATAAGAATTTGTGTGAAAGGTAAGGCGCCATTTGCATTCTTCATGAATAGCTTGCACCTTTGTAGAGTCGGCCTTGACACCTTGATCAGAAATTATAAAACCCAGAAACTTGGTGCTTGTCTTCATAAACGAACACTTGTCTCAATTGATATAGAGTTGTTAAGCTCTCAAAGTCTTCAACACCTGCTCGACATGGTCTAAATGGTCCTGCAAACTTCGGCTAAAGATTAGGATATAAACAACGACAAATTTGCCTAAGAATGGCTTGAGAGCTTGTGTCATAATGCGCATGAAGGTGTTGGTGCATTGGTTAATACGAAGGGCATGACTAGCCATTCGAACAAACCATCTTTTGTTTTGAAGGTCGTCTTCCACTCATCACCCGGCTGGATTCGAATTTGGTGGTATCCACTTCGAAGGTCGATCTTAGTGAAAATAGAGGCATCACTTAGCAAGTCCAACATGTCATCAAGACGGGGAATGGGAAATTGGTATTTCACGGTTATCTTGTTAATTGCTCGGCTATCTACGCACATCCTCCAACTACCATCCTTCTTGGGCGTAAGTAAAACCAGAACAGCGTAGGGACTAAAACTTTCTCGAATGAAGCCTTTGTCTAACAATTGCTAAATTTGCGGGCTAAGCTCTTCATTCTCGATGGGGCTCATGCGATAGTGCGATAAATTAGGCAAGGTTGATCTGGGAATCAAGTCTATAGCATGTTGCACATCTCGCATTGGAGGTAATTGGTTCGGCAACTCATCCGACATAATATCCTGAAATTCCTCCAGCAATGTGGCGAGTTCTTCTGGAATAGAACCATCCACTTGCTTCATTTCGCGCCTTACTACCATTAGCACCATATCTTCATCATCCATGACTTGAGAAAATTGACGCATGGTCAACACTAGGACAGCTTCCCTTTGAGTCTCAAATTCTGAAATCTGCAAAAGATCCAAAACAAATTTCTTACCTTTAAAATTAAAAGAATAAGTGTTAGTATACCCATCATAGAAAACCCTCTAATCATAAAGCCATGGGCGCCCCAATAACATGTGACAAACAGTCATAAGGATCACGTCGCACTAGGCTTCGTCCACATATTTTTTTCCCAACGAAAATTTAACCAAGCATCGATGCTTCACTAGAACTGAGTTGTCTTCATTAACCCAACTGATCCGATAAGGAGTAGGATGCTTCTCAATCTTCAACCCCAAAACGTTTTACGGCAGTTTCAGAAATCACATTCATGCCGCTACCATTATCAATAATGACATTCAAAGCTCGACCATCATGTTCCATGCTTGTGTGGAAAATGTTAGTACGCAACCACTTGAGATTAGCCTGGAGCTCTTTCTTAGTTCCGGTCAACACTCGATGGATCACGCAGCTAGGTAAATCCAATGTGCTTAGGTGTTCTTCTTCATCGTCAATACCCTCATCGGTCTCCTCCTCATCCATTTCTTCAACAATGTCCATTACCAATAATTCTTTTTCACATATGAAGGCTAACTTTTTATCTCTTGTAGGACACACAACAGCATAGTGCCCAAAGCCTTTACATTTGTAACATTATGGCCCTTCGTTGGAAGCTTTTGCTTTTCCTTTCTAGTCCCCAATCACTACACCCCTGGGTTGATCTTTCAGCAATGGTGGCCTTTGGATTGGAGGCATTGGCACACGTTCCGATCTTGGATCCGTTGACATCATTTTTCTCCCAGTCGAGATTCTCATTTGCTTCTTAATACGTAGTGCTAATTGATACGCCTCCTTCACATTAATTAAACGTGCAGTCAACATCTCCTTGCGTAATCCCGTGAGGTATCGAGCTAAAGTTTGTTGTTCAGTCTCCGCAATCTTGCTATGGACAGTCAACTCATGGAAGCGGTCTGTGAATTGATCAACACTTAACAACCCTTGTCTGAGTTGTAACATCTCTTCAAACATTTTTCCTTAAGTCGTTCCTTCATTTCCACTCAGTTAGAAACTGATGGACGTGGATACAACGTAATTTTTCTTCCACACTTCCCCACCATGCTCATGCATGACCCTTCAATTTCATCCGAACATAACGAACCTTTTGATCCTCCGATACAACAAACCAATCGAAGTAGTCCTCAATAGCCGTTAACCAATCTTCAAAAGCGTTGGGTTCTAATTTCCCATAAAAATCTGTCACATCTAACTTCATCCTCTTAGTCAGTTCATCAAGAGGTTGATAATCTGGGCCATGTCCACCACGACCTCGGTGAAAATTTTGTCTGTGATGTCTGATGCAAGGCCCACAATCCTCAAACTCCCGGTCACCTTTATCTTCCCAATCTTCTTCATCATCCCTATCACTTTCGTCGAACACCTCCCCACGACCTGGACCACGCCCTCTCTAATTGAAAGGCCTAAACTCCCCTCAAGCTTGACGCTCATCCATGACATCTAGTCGATGAGTGAGTTGCTCCAAAACTATGGCAATTTGATTGATTTGGTACTACAAATTGGGATGTTTCGTGTCTTGGTTGTTCAGATTTTGGTTGTTCGAATTTTGGTTGGTCGGGTTTTGGTTGTTGTTTGAATTTTGGTTGTTCGGATTTTGGTTGTTGGCCATGGTGTACGAAATACCATGACAGGTTACAGGCATGGGGGTGCTAAGCTCCTTAAGGAATGAACCTTGCTCTAATGCCAAATTTGATGCCAAGAAGAGGAAAAACAACGAATACAAGCATAGAATCCCTCTCTATAAAGTTGGAATCTCTCCAAGAAAATAAATTAAGTTTCTGGCGTCTCACCAGACTAGTCCCATTTCAGGGTCAAACATTCAATTTCATTAATCATTCAAAAGTGCCTTTGATTGTACATCCTTTGATCCTTAAATAGCCAACAAAATAGAATACTACTCTAACTAGGAAATAACAATTGCAGATAGAATAAAACTAGGAAATACTAATCTAGATAGAATAAAACTAGGAAATACAAATCTAACTAGGAAAGCAATAAATTCTGATTTGCATCACCCTCTATTTGGTTGCTTAGAGAATGGAGTAAAATGAAAGAAAAGAGAAATTTTGGGTTTTGAATCAACGGATGGGAATTTAACAAAACTGTTAAACAAAGCAGGACTTTGAGAAAGATTTTGTTTTCCAAAGATTTTGTTTTGGATGGCTGACAAGGTGATCACTTTTTTGTTCCCTTTTGCCTCTAAGCTCTTTCTCTCTTTCTTTTCTTTTTAACCAAAACAATCTCTTTTCATCCTAAGTTTGCTTGTCGAGAAAGTGGAGGGAAAATAGGAAGTTGAGATTTTGAGTCATTGTTCCAGTTGAATTCAATCACTTGGATTTTTATAATTGAAAACGAAACAGTATACGTTTCAAGATTTAGAGTTTTTTCCAGCCATTCCCTTTCTAAATTTTCCAGGCAAAATAATATTGATTATTCTTGTGTGGAAATGTTCGTTTACTCTTCATCAACCAAAGAAGCTTTTGGAGTTTATAGGTTTCTAGGTGTGTTGTTTCGATTCTCGTTATTTCTGGCTTTTGGAGTTTTGAGCATGACAAAGCTGAAAGAATGGGGACAACAAAGTTCAAAGGATGGGCTGGACGACGAGCTGGGTTTGAGGTTTGAAGCAGAAAGGGAAACATCTCGCCAAATGAAATCCAAAGAAAAAAAGAAATGACGTCACTTTATGGGATCCCTTTGCATCCGTAGAAGGACTCATATGATATAAAGCAGTCAATCACACACCATTGTCTTATCCTCATTGAATGATAGAAAAAGGCACCAAAGAAAACATAAAAATGTCTTGAAAATTGAAACCCTAGATTGGGAATTTTTTGGTGAAGTTGTAAAAGGGTTTGTTGTGATTCAATTCACATTAAACATAGAAGAGTTGAGGGAAATACAAGAAATATAAGTGTAGAGGACGTGTCCCACCACGGTTCATGATTGCTCACCTGCAAATTGTTGAATGGGCAGCATGGTGTGCCTGTCACCTCTCTGATGCTTAAGTCAGTAATGAGAAGTAATAATTCGAGAATACATAAATCATAGAGGACGAAGGGTACTTGTTGCTCATATTTATAGGCATGGAGAATATACGATGAGTACCATACACCGATTAACTTTGTACTATGCTCAGCCATTATAAGAGTTATCCCTAATGTATCGGAACCACCTTAATCACAGGTGGTCTATATCCACAACATGAGATTTATCCCTTCATAATAGGTCGGCAGCTAGGTGTTCATCCAATCATACGACTCCCTTGAGCCCTTTATGGGTGATGGGCCTCGGGCCCCTGGTTCGGGCCAGACCAATATTAACTCCTCCAATTATACCGCTAATTCCTCCCGCATGTAAGCGTGGAGAATTCATAATGAAGGTAGACCACCCCGCTAGCTATTTGGGACAACCTATGGGCTACCTCGCTAGCCCATTTATCATTTGACTCGTCGTTTTCGCTTATCGAGAGGCGGGAATTTTAAACTTGGGGGAATGTGCTTACGTTAACCAGTAACCGTCACCATGTTCCACAATCACTTCACTTAGTCAAGTAATGATGATTTACATTTATTACATTCCTTTCACTACCCTTTCTTATTCTTCGTCTTCTTCCCAATTTCTTCATTTCTCCTTTACGTTCTTGAAACCCCATTGTCTAGACTTCTCTCCTTGTGACCCCAATCTTCCCTACAACTCCAATCTTTTGCATTTCCTTTTCCCTCTACTTCTTTGTTACTCCCATGGCCCACCGAAATACATCTCAATCTTCTGCCAAAGACGTTCCATATTTCGAAGGTTTAGAGTGGCACTCCACCCTCACTGTCAAAGACTTGTCAAATCTACGTAACATCTATGAGATCCTAGACTCCATACTTCTGGAACTCCCACGCCGCGAATGCATCGATGAAGAAGGGTTTGTTAAGAAGGTTGCCCTTCCCTTCTGTGCCCTAACCCACGTTTTGCGATTTCCTTTCTGTCGTCCAATACGTGACGTTCTTGATCTTCTTAGGCTAGCCCCTATGCAGCTTCATTCTCATGCGTAATAGGTCCTTCTTTGTTCTTGTATTGTGTTCCGCTTGATTTTGGAACCTGCTAGGGAAGAATACCCAAATTTAACTACTCGAGAGTTCTTGGCATTTTATTCTTTGAGAAGCTCTCCAGGTAACATTTGCAGCTTTCGGATTAGGAAGCAGCAGTTGGCCCATTTTGAAAGTGACCACTCCAACTCCAAATAATGGACAAGAAATTTTTTCTTGATCTCGAGCGCCAGTTGGGAATTTCCCAACTCAAAAGCTATGCCTTGGGAATTTCCAATTAGGGCTACCTAGGGTAAGATTCTTGACGATAAAGGCCTGATGGCATCTTTGGAACCCCTATTTGAACGAGAACAATCCCGTGTCGACATGGTCGCCCCCTGGGCAAGTGAACATGAAGACGACCTTTAGATGAGTATCTCTTGACGCCCGCAAATATTGACCTCTTCTTGGTGATGCCTAACCGCTCAAAGGTCAAAGGTCGTCTTTTTCTAAGCAAGGTCATGGCGCCATCTCTCCCTGCCAAGTCTCCCTTAGAGTCTACTCCAAAGGCTTTGAGGAAACGTGCCTGCCAGCCTACTTTGGATCCACATTCTCCAGTAGCAAAGAGGGCGGCTGCACGCACAACGACGACGCCTCCCTCGTGTCTAGCTGACGTCAAGGTACTTCTCTATCTACCCCCTATCGCTCACCTGCACACGCGCCTTCTCCAGGTCTTGATGATGTCAAGGGTTTGATGGGTCAAGCCCTTTCTAACTTAGTGACTGCGTTTGACTTTGATCTTCCCTCCCAACAGCGAGGGAGATGGTGACATCAAGGTCAACGTTGATATGGACACTTCCTTCTCATTGAGTCTTGCTAACCAGACGGTCCTTGAGGGAAGTCAGGGTAGTGGAGATGGTGCCCTAGGCAACCGTGGTGTCCAGGGCAGCAACGTTCTTGTTTGGGAAGAAGTGGAGGAAGGAAGTGAAGGCAAAGGTTCAACACCCCACTCTTTGCCTACTACCATCTTGGGAGGAGAGACCCATCCACTCGACCTAGGGGTTGGTGGCGACCACGTTTCTATTCCCTCTCCTTCTCCTTCCTTTTTTGGAGATGACGCTGGGTCTTCTCCCTTAAAGGGAGATGGTCCTTGGGTGGTCTCGCTAGTGAGGACATCACTCTTGGGGAGGTTGAACTTGCTTATACCCACACTGTTTTTCCTTTGGAAGATTTGGCTAAGGTATCAAAGGAAATGTTTTTTGCAATCCTCTAAATAGGATATGTTTTCTTATAGTTATCTTGTATTTAAATTACTTATTTGGATAAAATCAGTTAGTCAATTAGTCAGTTTGAGATTTTATCCAAATCCTATCTTTGTAACCTCAGAACTATTTGTCTATTTAAATAAGAAGAATACCTCAAGAGGGTACACGGCATTATTGACATGGTATCAAGAGCAGGTTACTAAGTAACGTGCCTTCTTCGAATTTTTTTTTTCTCTCGCGTCTTGTTCTTCGTCTGGGTGTTCTCGGCACTTCTGTGCCATCGTGACTGCTTCTTCTTTTCTTGGTTCTCTTTCGGTGCCTTCAGAGTTTCTTTATCAGCATACTCACAGGTGACTTTCATCTCTCGTGTTCCTCTCGTGTGTATCGGCGTCATCAAATACCATCGTGTGTATAGGTGTACTTTGTCTGAAGGATTCTCGGCACTTCTGTGCCATCGTGATTTTCTTTCTCGTTTCTTGGTTCCTCTTGTGCTTATCGGTGCATTCCAGCTTCCGTTATTCGCGTCTTCAAGCAGCTATTTCTGCCTCTCGTCTGATCGTCGGCACTGTCTGGGTGGTCTGGGGTGAAGTCGAAGCTTTCTCGTGTGACTGTCGGCACTATCTGGGTGATCTTAGTCTGTCGGCGTCCTCTGTGCTGGTCTTGGCTTCTCCATCGCAATTCTCATCTCTCGCACAGTGCAGACCAAACCCACAGATCCTCACGGGGCCTCTGTTTCTTGCCTCTTGTAGTACATTCTTGGTTTCTTGTTTTTAAATTTCTGGTGTGATCAGCAGTGGAAGCAAAGTTGCAGAAGGGTCTCTGTTCCTAGGCTTCTCCATTTCTGTTTTCTTTTTTTCAAGACTCGGCTTGGGCTCGTCTTCCGCGGTTCTTGTTTCAAAATTCAACAAAATTTTGGCTCACAAACATCTGACAGGTCTGTCCATATGGCATCTAAAAAATCTGATTCTTTGTACATTTGTTTCAATGGTAAAAATTATTCTGCTTGGGCATTTCATTTTCAACTTCTTGTAAAGGGTAAAGAACTCTGGGGTCATGTTAATGGCAAGACTCCAGCCCTAGAAAGTGCAACAGAGCTGGCTAAATGGGAGAGTAAGGATGCCAAGATCATGTCTTGGATCCTAGGCTCTATGGAGCCCCATATCATTCTCAATCTACGTCCCTACAAAACTTCCGAGGCTATGTGGGAGTATTTAAAGCAAATCTATACTCAGAATAATTCCGCTCGAAGGTTTCAATTAGAATTTGAGATGGCTAATTTTTCTCAAGGTGTCTTATCTGTAGAGGAATTCTATTCTGGTTTTTCAAACCTATGGGCTGAATATACTGATATTGTGTATTCCTCTATCTCTGCCGCTGGTCTTCCTCATGTGCAAAGTGTGCATGAAACCAGTAGGAGGGATCAGTTTCTTATGAAACGTCCAGAGTTCGAATCAGTTCGTTCTCAGTTGATGAATAGAGATCTCGTTCCTTCTCTTGATGTTTGTTTGGGCGATTGCTTCGGGAGGAACAAAGGTTATTTACTCGGAGTACAATGGAACAACACCTAACTCCTCCTGCTCAAGTGGCATTTACTGCCCAAGGAAGATCCAAGGGCCGAGACTATAGCACTACACAATGCTATAGTTGCAAGAGTTTTGGTCACATTGCCACCCACTGTCCGAAGAAATTTTGTAATTACTGCAAAAAATCAGGACATATTATCAAAGATTGTCCAATCCGGCCTCCTCGAAAGCAAGAGCGTGCCTATTCCACCTTGGTTGATCTCTCAGGTACATCTTGTTCTACAACTCCTGCTACCGCCACTCATGCTTCAGTTCCTACTGGTTCCAGTTCTACTACTCTTACTGCTGATATGGTACAACAAATAATTCTTTCTGCCTTTTCCGCTTTAGGTCTCTCAGGTAATCCTAATTCATCCCCTAATTCTTGGTTAATAGATTCTGGTGCCTCCAACCATATGACTAATAATTCTACTTCATTACATAACCTTCTATCCTATGATGGTCCTCTCAAAATACACATGGCAAATGGTAGTTCACTACCAATTTCTGCCGTAGGTGATGTATCTAGTATCATTCGAAATGTTTTGGTTTCTCCTAACCTCTCCTCCAGTTTACTTTCAGTTGGACAACTTGTTGAAAATAATTTTAATGTTTCCTTGTCATCTTCTGGTTATGTTATACAGGATCGAGTGTCCGGGAGGATGATCGCGAGAGGTCCTAAAGAGGGTCGGCTATTTCCAATAAATCCTAGTACAGCTTTTCTTGAGTCTAGTTCTTTTATTTCTTGTAATGCTGTCAAAACGAGTATTAAAGATTGGCATCGTCGTTTAGGTCATCCTAATCCTCATGTTCTTCAAACTTTGTTTAAATCTGGTGCTATTGACAATAAAAATTCAGTTTCAATAGAAATGAGTTCTTTTGATTGTACGACTTGCAAACTAGCTAAAAGCAAAGTTTTACCATTTCCACAATCTGGCTCCCATGCCTCTCGGGTGTTCGATATAATTCATAGCGATGTCTGGAGTATATCTCTGGTTATATCACATGCTCACTACAAGTATTTTGTTACTTTTATTGACGATTGCAGTAGATTCACTTGGATCTATTTTCTTCGTACTAAAAGTGAAGTATTTTCCGTTTTCAAAGGTTTTTTCGCACTCATTTAGACCCAATTTTCTTCCATTATCAAAGTCTTACGATCTGATTCTGGGGGAGAATATATGTCTCATGAGTTTCAGAATTTTCTTCACGAAAAAGGAATTCTTTCTCAAAGCTCTTGCGCATCTACACCACAACAAAATGGGGTAGCTGAGCATAAGAATCGACATTTACTTGATATGGTTCGAGCTCTTCTTATTGATTCATCAGTTCCATCTCGTTTTTGGTGTGAAGCATTAGCTACCGCTGTCCATTTAATTAATAGATTGCCCACACCAGTTTTACATAATATTTCTCCCTATTCCATACTATTTGGTCACACACCTAATCTTTCTGATTTGCATATCTTTGGTTATGTGTGTTTTGCTCATCTTCCACCACATGAAAGACATAAATTGACTACTCAATCTGTTCAGTATACTTTTCTTGGATATAGTTCAACTAAAAAAGGATTCCTTTGCTATGATCCTAATGCACGTAGAATTCGAATTTCCAGGAATGTTGTGTTTTTTGAAAATCAGCAATTTTTCCTCTCTCATGAGGATCCTATCTCACCTAGTTTTTCAATTCTTAATGATGAGCCTGAGTCCTCACCTAAACCAAATCCTACTTCAATTGCTCGGTTTAAACTTAGATTTGTCTACACTGGACGTCATAACACTCCTTTGGCCGAGTCTTCTATGACTTCTCAAGATTGTCGTCCTCTAGCACCTGATCCGACACTCACCATAGCTCCTATTGCTCAAGTTCTTAGGAAATCTACCCGTATCTCTCACCCACCCGATCGGTATGGTTTTTCTTCCCTTACTTCTATGACTGCTACATTATCTTCCATTTCTATCCCTTCTTCTTACAAGCAGGCTATGGAACATGAGTGTTGGAAGCAAGCAATGCAAACCGAACTTGATGCACTTGCGGATAATCAAACTTGGGATGTGGTACAATGTCTCCTTCGATCAAACCCATTGGTAGTAAATGGGTATACTCCGTTAAGCTTCGTTCCGATGGCTCACCAGAACGATACAAAGCTAGATTGGTTGCTTTGGGAAATCACCAAGAGTATGGCATAGATTATGATGAGACCTTTGCTCCGGTTGCCAAGATCACTACTGTTCGCTTGCTACTTGCCCTTGCTGCTTCTAAATCCTGGCAATTTCGTCAGATGGATGTCAAGAATGCTCTCTTGCATGGCGATCTAAAGGAAGATATCTACATGAAACTCGCATCTAGTATGCCTATTTCTTTTCCTACATATGTGTGTAAATTAAAAAAGTCTTTGTTTGGTCTTAAACAAGCTCCTCGAGCTTGGTTTGAGAAATTTCGTAATACTTTGCTACAGTTTTCTTTTAAGCAAAGTAAGTACGCTGCTTCCTTATTTTTACACAAGAGCGATGCTGGAGTAGTATTTTTGTTGGTATATGGAGATGATATTATCATCTCTGGCTCAGATGGGCCATTAATTCAAAAACTTCAACAACATCTTCATAATGTGTTTCACATGAAGGATCTTGGGGATCTTACCTACTTTCTAGGGTTGGAAGTTAGGTCTCAGCCACATGGTTTATTTCTCAATCAACACAAATATATTCAAGACTTAATTCAGTTAGGGGGATTGGAGGATACTACTCCGGTTGATACTCCTCAGGAGGTGAATGTTAAGTATAGGAAAGATGAAGGCGAACTCCTCTCGGATCCTACCTTGTATCGTAAGTTGGTTGGCAACTTGATTTATCTCACCATCACACGGCCTGATATCTCTTATGCTGTCCACACTGTTAGTAAATTCATGGATTCTCCTCGACATCTACATCTTGTAGCTGTTCGTCGGATTATTCGCTATCTACTTGGAACTCCTAATCGTGGACTGTTTTTTCCCAAGGGTTCTTCTCTTCACTTGATTGTCAACAGTGATGCAGATTGGGTTGGTTGTCCAGACTCTCGACGCTCTACTACTGGATGGTGTGTCTTCCTTGGGAATTCTCTTATCTCTTGGAAGTGTAAGAAGCAAGATTGTGTATCTAAGTCATCTACAGAAGCTGAATATCGGGCAATGTCGGCTGCATGTTCAGAAATTATGTGGTTGCGTGGTATTCTTTCAGAACTTGGGGTCGCACAGACACATCCCACGCCTCTTCATGGTGATAATACAAGTGCCATTCAAATTGTAGCTAATCCAGTTTTTCATGAACGTACGAAGCACATCAAGGTTGATTATCACTATATTCGAGATGCCTATGAGTCTAAAGCCATCATTCTTCCTCATGTGCCAACTGAACATCAAGTAGCTGATATCTTCACCAAAGCTTTGACTCGACAACGGCATCAATACCTAGTTAGCAAATTCCTGCTAGTTGACTCACTAGCATCACTTTGAGGGAGGGTATCAAAGGAAATGTTTTCTGCAGTCCTCTAAAAAGGATATATTTTCTTATAGTTATCTTGTATTTAAATTACGCTTGTACTTAAATTACTTATTTGGATAAAATCAGTTAGTCAGTTAGTTAGTTAGTCAGTTGGAGATTTTATCCAAATCCTATATTTGTAACCTCAGAACTATTTATCTATTTAAATGAGAAGGATACCTCAAGAGGGTACACGGCATTATTGACATAAGGCCCCTAAGATTGGAGTAGACTCACAGGGGGTGTCTCCTGAGGCTTTCCCCCTTGGTCCATACTATAGGTCCGAGGGGAGGTACGATGGGGAGGTACAAGGAGGTACTTCCACCTCCTCTGGGCCTGCTAGAGATGAAGCTGTCTGTAGCATGGGGTAACTCCGACTCCACTTCTCTCATTTCTCTCCACCATTTTCCCAGATGATCATTTAACATTCTTAAGTTTTATCTTTGTAAAGTGTCAATGACTTGGCGGCCTAGATCATGGTGGATCATGCTTATTTGGAATATGAGGTCTGCTCTAGGCGTGTCTTCTCTTTTTATGCCAAGAAAGAATTTGAAAGATGGAGGGATGAGATGGCGGAGTTGGAGATCCTACTTGAGCAAGCGCATGGCTATGCACACTCTCTGGTGGGTGACTTGGACATTCTTCACGATAAGGTTTTTAACCTTCACGATGAACCCCATCGTGCCACGGAGGTGAGGGTCCAGGATAGCTTCTCAGTAGGATTATTGGAGTCAAAGCGTGATTTTGCTAGGGCCCAGCTTTCCCTTGCTCAGGGGGAGTTAGAGTTGGAGCGGGGTTGTGCTTGCTCTGAACTGTCCACCCTTTAGGAGGAACTCAGGTCTATCCGCCAAAAGCTATCTATTTCTTAGCCGCGCTACACTGAACTCTGGGAGCATTTGGCAGCCTCAGAGGAGGGCAAGCGTCTAGTTAATCTTGACATCTCTGAGGCACGTGACACTCTAGAAGAGTTGACCAAACGGCACGAGGAGTACAAGAAAGTTCCCGACGATGCAGACGAACAGTAGAGGAAGCTTAATGAGACACTCATTAACAAGGATAAATGACTGAAGGAAAAAGACGCAGCTGGTGAAGACATTGGAGTTTGACTTGGTGGCTACGAAAGAGGAACTTGTCCGCCTTCATCCTCAGTTGGCGTCGGTGCGTGGTGTTAGGGATCACGTTTTTGGTTATGGGTATGGGGCCGGCGTGCTTCGACTTAGATCGCATTTGTTGGCCAATCCCCATTAACTTGAGGAGTTTGGATTTGGGGATGTTCAAACCTAATGCAGCCTTGTGTCAATTTGTTGACACCTTTGGTTGGGACACTATGTCCAATGCCTTTGACAATCCTCACCTAACTCCACCTTCAAGCGGTCCTAGTACTTAACTTTCTGTACATGGTTATCTCTGCTACACTTGTAATAGCTTTTTGTAAATAATAAAAGTATTCTTTTATATCCCTTTTGTAGTCGTGTACATTGAAAACATTAAGGCGGTCCTTTGCTTTTATTTCATGAGGCATTTTCTTTCTCTTCCTTGTGTGGCTTGTTGTTATATTTTACTGTTTTCGTCTTTTGTGTCCCTTTTCCTTTGAACTGTGCACATTTGTACTCAATGTTGGTGTTTGAGGGCGGCATGGTCTAATGACCTCCGCTCCCTTTTTACTTGGCACCGCAAGTCTTTGTACTCGTCATTGATGTTTAAGGGTGGCGTGGTCTGATAACCTCCGCGCCCTTTTTACTTGACAACACGAGTCTTTATACTCGTCATTGGTGTTTAGCTCGCGTGATCTGATGACCTCTGCGCCCTTTTTACTTAGCACAGTGAGTCTTTGTACTCGTCATTAGTGTTTAAGGGCAGCATGGTCTGATGGCCTCCATGCCCTTTTTACTTGGCACCGCGAGTCTTTATACTCGTCATTGGTGTTTAAAGGCAGCGTGGTCTGATGACCTCAGCACCTTTTGTACTTGGTGCCTAAGAGTGGCCTTTTGCTCGAGTGAGATGACATTGGCTTGGAACATATGCTTTATTTATTATGAAACATAATCAAGAATTAAACAACAGAGTTCGGATAAATCAACAAATTAGCATAATCAGGAATAGAACTTCTTCAAGTGCTCTGCATTCCAGGGATGTTGCAGCTATTTTCCTTGGTTATCCTTTAAGCAATATGACCCAAGCTAGTGGTTGGCTACTATCACGTTTGGTCCTTCCCATCGGGGTGCGAGCTTGCCCTCTTCCTTGGTGGTGACTTCGCTTTCTTTCAGCACCATATCTCCTACCTTGAACATCCTGGGTCTGACTTTTTTATTGAAATAGTGTTCTGCCTTTTTCTTATCGAGTATCATCCTGACTTCAAATGCGTTTCTCTCTTCTTCTAGGAGGTCAAGGTGCTCTTCTATATCTTCATCATTTTTTGGCGCCGAAAAATGGCGGGTCCTGTAACTAGGCAGGCCGACTTCCACGGGGGGTACTACTTCACTCCCTTATGCCAAGCTGAATGAGGTCTCCCCTGTGAGGGTCTTTACTATTGTCCTGTTGGCCCACAGTACTCCTAATAGTTCCTCCACCCATTTCCCTTTCGTGCCCTCCATCTTCTTTTTCGGCATTCCCGGCAATGCTTTGTTCGTAGACTCTACCTGTCCATTCGCCAGTGGGTGTCCTAGGGATGAATATTTGATCTGAATCTTTAGCTCGGCACACCATTCGCTGTAATGTTCTAAATCAAAATGTCGCCATTATCTGAGACTATTGTGGAATCTCGTACCGGCAAATGATATTCTTCCATAAGAACTTCGTCACTGCTTTGGTCGTCATGGTTGCCAAGGGTTCAACCTCCGCCCACTTCATGAAGTAGTCCACTACTACGATCATGAACTTAACTCCCTCTTTTTCTTGGGGAGGGGTCCAACTTGATCAACTCCCCACTGGGCGAGTGGCCATGGGGCGGTCATGGAAGTCAGCTCCTCTGGGGGGCGTGTGATATTGGTGCGTAGACCTGACATTTGATGCATCTTTTTGCAAATTCTTTTACGTCCCTGAGTATATTGGGCCAATAGTATCATGCCCTTACTACCTTTCTAGCCAATGCCTTTCTCCTATAGGGGTTTCCGCATATCCCTTCATGTATCTCAGCTAGAACCTATTATGCTTCTTGCGGTGAGATACATCGCAGTAAAGGGGCGGAGAAACCCCTTTTGTAGACGTTCCCATCCACCTTCATGAATCTGGCCGCCATTCTTCTTACCTTCCTTGCCTCCTCTTTCCCCTCGGGGAGTTTTCCCGTATCCAGATACTTAATGATGTCTCCTAGCCACTCAAGTTCGTCGCCGCTTATTATATCGACTTCTGGTCCTATTGCTGCGACTTCTATTATCCTTCTCTCAACTTCCCAAGAAAGGGGGGAATCCTCCATCCTTGAGGCTGTACGCGCCATTTTGTCTGCCACTACATTGCTTTCTCGGGGCACTTCTTATATGCTAAAATACTAAAATCAGTCACACGCCTCCCAGACTCAACTCGGGTATTTCTTCTGTTTTTCTCCCTTGGAAGCGTATGTTCCCAACACTTGGTTGACTACTACTGTAACACCCCGTATTTTAGTGTATTTTTATTAAATGATTATTTTAATGAATTTAAAATTTGTTTCTCTTGTTTTAAAATTAAGGGAGTTTTATTATATTCTTTTATAATATTCAGTTGAGAAAATTATTTTTAATGGGCTTTCCTAATATTATTTACTGTTTTTCATTTAAAGTGATCTTTAATTTAAATTAGTTTGTTTTTGGGTTTTAAAATTGTTATTGTTTTATTTAAGCCTTTCACTGCATTTGAATTATTTTATTTTATTTACTGTTTTGAAATCTTTTTCGTTGGATCGTTTTTGTGACCCAAGATGTGAGGATTGGACCTCATTTCTTTCCCTCCATTCTTTTCCTTTCCTCTTTTTCTTTTCCTTCTTTTCTTTTTTTTTTCTTCTCGATTTCTCTTCTCCCACGCGCGCAGCCTCCCCTTTCTCTCCTCTCTCCTTCGTCCGTTTCTTCCTCTTCCCAGTTGGTACCGCCGCGCGCCGCCGTGGTCGGTACCGCCCACCTCAGCCTCTTCCCCACCAGCTGGTGACCACCTACCCTTGTTTTTAGCTCCTCCATTGCCGGCATTAGCCTCCGCGCGCAGCACCAAAGCCACGGTAACCTTGAGCTCGCGCGCCGCAGTTGCACCACCTCCGGCCACCATTTCTTTACCACATCTTCCCCGACCTCCTAGCAACCTAAAACACCCATCCCCAGCTCCAATCCGTCACAGGTGAAGCCGCATTAACCACATTTTCGATTTGACCATTTTGGCCTTAAACCGCCAACTACACCGCCACCCTCGGCCAAAGGCCACCACCATTAGCTTCACCGACCTCCCTAGGTCCTACCCTATCAATTTCAAGTCTTGGTTTGACCTCTTTCAAAAGTGGGTTTTTGAGACCCATGGCCAGTGTATTTTTACACTGTTCGATTGTTGTTTTATGGCTTCTAGCGCATCCGTGATCCTCCGAAAATTATTATATAGCGCTGTAAGTATTTTTTCAAACATCTTTTAAGATTTAAATATATTTTTACACTAACTCATTTTACTGTGTTCTAGTTGGTTGTTCCGGACTGAGTCCGAGGAGTATTTGGGGGTCGGATGGATTGAGAACGGAGTATTTGTGTGATTAGTTATATTGTGTTTTGGTTTGTTGGATATTGTTGTCGGTTTGGTACATTGCATATGCACGCATGTTCATGTTTGTAAATTGAAAACTGAGTTTTCATGTAATTGCATTCATGATCATGTGTATCACGACCCCAAGCCGAGATGGGGCATTATCTCGATAGAGCTCCTCTGGTCACTCGGGATCTGAATTTACTAAGTGACGTCCCCTGGGTTGTCGCCGGGCGACAACGGGATCGGACGAGTTACGTGCAGACTCCGTGGCCCTTCTGCTGGCGGGGGCAAGAGGATGTCTGGCCACGAATGCACTGGGTGTGGAACTGGACATCGCTCGTTATGCAGCCAGGACGTGCGGATGGTCCCTAGGGGAGACCATGGTGCATATGGATTAATGGAAAAATGGCTATTTTATGAGAAAATGACGTGTGTGGATAAATGCTTTTGTGTGTCATTTTCTGGGAAAATGATGGATCATGGTTTTTGGGCCAAAATGGAATTTTGCTTGTGTTGGAAAAATATGCATTTTCAGGGAAAATGATATTTTTGGACTTGGTGTATATTTCATCATATGCATGCATGGTTGGTTGTATAAATGTGTTTTTATCTCAGGATTGGTTGGATTATAATTTACCGGTGGTACCATTTTCTAGTACTATAGATTTTGTTGTTGATGATACAGATGCCGAGCCTAAGGATTTGGCTCTGCCGGAGGAGTGATCTGGGATCACTCGAGTTTATGTTTATTTTCCGCTCTTGTATTAATTTGGGACATTGGTTTTGTTTTAAATGCTTGTATTTGGTTATTTGTATTAAACTAAAATTCTGATACTAGTTGACTTATTATATTATCCGCTGCTTATTTTATTGTACATTGTTGCTTGTACACACACTTGGAACTTGTCGTTGGGATGTGTGACCCGTGTTGTCACCATCCTGACGTCACGATTCCTGAAATTTATTTTTGTACATGGGAATCGGGGCGTCACAGGTGGTATCAGAGCGGTCTGACTCTGGATAAAACCACATGTCTCATAGGTACAGTACCAGAAATTTTTAAAGTTGTGATTTGAAATTATTTGATTGAAGGTGTGTTATTTTTAATGGTTTTAATTTATTATATGTTGTTATATTTTATTGGTTTTATTTTATTTTATTTTATGTTGTATTATTTTATTTTAATTGGGGTGTTGCTTTTGCTCTTATTTGAATTTTGTCTAGAGACTTAAGTGGGGTTGAAGGTTATGCTTTTGCAGGAAAATGGTTAGACCAAGGAGGCCGACTAATGTGCCTGTGGATGAGTTGCCACGGGGTGACGGAAATTATGCCATAGCCAGGGCATTGAACAAAATGACGGAGTTCCTCCAGCACAATTTCCAGTCGCCACAAGGGATTTGAATAGAGCGGTTAAAGCTGTGTGCACCTATGAGCTCTTTCTAGTGCATAGGACACCTACTTTTACTGGTGAAGATGAGCCACTACGGGCTAGAAGGTGGATAGAGGACTTAGAAAGGACGTTTGAAGTTTGTGGTTGTACTGAATCTCAACAAGTCTTGTATGCAAGTTATATGCTATAAGGTAATGCAGCTGATTGGTGGAGGACCAAGCGTGAGTTATTGGTGATGGAGTTGGGATCCTTTGCTGCAGTGTCTCGGCAACGATTCAAGAAAGAATTTGATGATCGTTTCTTTCCTGTTTCTGTGAGTCGGCAAAAGGCACGAGAATTTGGTAATTTGGTGCAAGGGAATATGTCTGTATAAGAGTATGCCTGAAAATTTATGGAGCTTGGGCGATTTGCTACTCACTTGATTTCTACTGAGGAGATGCGAGCTGAGCATTTCCAAGATGGTCTACGACTTGAGATACGCAAACAAGTGGCTTACCATCAGATTCTAAATTTTTAGTAGTTGGTTGATATGGCCACCATTGCAGAGTCTGAGAATAGTTTTGTAGTGGGCTCCCCTCCAGGTCAAAAAAGGCGGAGTTTTGCTAGTGAAGGCAGCAGTTCTGGGTCGCGTTAAAACATTTGTACAAAGAATTGGGGCCCAATCACAAGGAGCCTCTTGGGTGCGTATTGGGGGCCGAGCCCCAGTTTACAGTAGGTGTAATAGAGCTCATGAGGGTGAGTACTGTCAGAGTGGGACCACCCATTGTTATAGATGTGGCCAGTCATGACACTTTGCTCGCGAGTGTCCTAATCAATCTCAAGTAAGTCGCGGAGGTTGTCTTGGTGGAAGGAATAATCATAAGCAAGTAGTGCAGGCTCGGGTGCATGCTGTGACTCCCAGGGACATCGACTATGAGACTCCGGAGACTCAGGATGCCAGGGTGATTACTGGTATGTGTTTAATCTACTCTTTGGATTTGATGTTTGGTGTGGGTCTTTTGTTTCTATTTGGATTTCATTGGTGTTTGTGCTTACCTCAAGTAGAGTGCGTCTATATGATTTTTATGCATGTACTTTGTTTGATTCTGGAGCATCTCAATCTTTTGTGTCTGCCACTTTTGCACAGATGTGCAACTTGGTCACGGAGCCCTTATCACAATCTTTGGTTGTGACTCTTCCCAATGGCGAGATGGTGTGGTGTTCTAAAGTCGTGATGGGGTGTCTTTTGGATTTTGGTGGAATGACACTTGAGGCGGATCTAATTGTATTCAAGTTGCTCGAGCTCGATATTATTCTTGGAATGGACTGGTTGTACTGGTATTTGGCGTGTATTAATTGTAAAAGTCGGGTCATTGGTTTCCAGCTTTCGGAAGGAGATTATTTGGAATATGTGGGAAGTAAGTTGAAAGCAAGACCGACAGTTATATCTGCAGTGCAAGCGAAGAAAGATATAGCTTGTGGAGTTGATGCAGATGCCGAGCCTAAGGATTTGGCTCTGCCGAAGGAGTGAGCTGGGATCACTCGGGTTTATGTTTATTTTCCGCTCTTGTATTAATTTGGGACATTGGTTTTGTTTTAAATGCTTATATTTGGTTATTTGTATTAAACTAAAATTCTGGTACTAGTTGACTTATTATATTATCCGTTGCTTATTTTATTGTACACTATTGCTTGTACACACACTTGGCACTTATCGTTGGGATGTATGACCAGTGTTATCACCATCCTGACGTCACGATTCCCGAGATTTTTTTTTTGTATGTGGGAGTCGGGACGTCACAGGTGGTATGCTCTTTCAAAAATGAGACGTGATCCGCAGGTCTCGATCCGATACAATGCTCTTGGGTACTCCGTGCAAACGCACTATCTCCTTAACATACAACCGAGTCAACTTTCCCAAAGAGTCGGTATTATTGACAGGCAAGAAATGGGCACTCTTGGTCAACTGATCAACAATCACCCAAACTGAATTCTTTCCACTATGAGTCCTCAGAAGACCTACTACAAAATCCATAGAAATGTCATCCCACTTCCACTCAGGAATAGGAAAAGGTTGAAGTTTACCAGCAGGTCCCTGATGCTCAGCCTTGACTTGACGGCACGTGTCACACTTCTCAATAAACATGGCAATATCCATTTTCATGCCTTCCTACCAAAAATTTCTCTTTAAATCTCAATACATCTTGGTGCTTCCAGGATGAACTGAATAAGGAGCCGCATGCGCTTCTGCCAAGATTCGCTCCTTAAATTCTGAATCTCTGGGAATCACTCTTCGATCCTAAAACCGCAGAACACCATCTTTATCCAAACTGTAGTGCATGGGTCCTCTAGACTTCCTGACTCTCTTTCTGATATTTAACAACTTTGGATCCCTTCTCTGAAGAGTCTTCAATTCTTCAAAATCAACTACCCGAACATCCAAAACTGAAGAGAGAGATTCTTCCTGCTGCGAACTCTCAATAAGAAGTCTCCTCATCCCACAAAGGAAAGAGTCCAATCCTGACGACTCTGCCTCAACCACCAACTGAGACTTCCTACTCAAAGCATCAGCAACTAGATTCGCCTTCCCTGGATAATACTTGATCTCACATTGGTAGTCGCTAATCAGCTCTAACCATCGCCTCTGTCTCATATTGAGATTCTTCTGAGAAAACAAATGCTTCAAACTCTTATGGTCAGTCAAAGTGTACTATTCATATTTTAGAGGATATGATGCGGGCTTGTGTCATGGAATTTCAGGGGAGTTGGGAAAATCAGTTGTCGTTGTTAGAATTTGCTTATAATAACAGTTTTCATGCTTCCATTCAGATGGCCCCGTATGAAGCTTTGTATAGAAGGAAGTGCAGATCACCTTTATGTTAGGATGAAGTGGGTGAGAGTAAATTAATTGGGCCTGAGTTAATTCAAGAAATGAAAAATCAAGTTCGGGTTATAAGGAATAAAATGGCGGAAGCGCAAAGTCGTCAGAAGAGTTATACAGATACAAGGAAAAGAGACTTATCCTTTGAGGAAGGTGATTGGGTGTACCTTAAAGTCTCTCATATGAAAGGCGTTAAGCACTTTGGTAAGAAGGAAAAACTTAGCCCGAGGTATGTTGGTCCTTTTCAGATTGTGGAGAAGGTTGGGCTTGTTGCTTATAGAGTTGCATTGCCGGATTATTTTGGGGATGTTCATGATGTGTTCCATGTATCGTCTTTGAAGAAGCATTTTGGACAACAAGAACCGCGTTTTGTTGACCCAGAACGCATTCAACTTCAGCCTAACCTTACCTATGAAGTTGTTCCAACGCAAATTGTGGATTAGAAAGTGCAAAGGTTAAGGTCCAATGCGATACCTTTGGTGAAGGTGTCATGGGGTGATCCGTTGGCTCAAGATTTCTCTTGGAAGAGAGAAGCTGACATGAGGGAGTAATATCCATATTTGTTTGCTTGACCCTGCCGGTATGTCTCTTAAGTCTGCTCTTAGTTGAACCTTATCCTTGTCTTAGTTTTAATGTTTGACCTTGTCAATTTCGAGGACGAAATTTTATTTAAGGGGGGGAGGATGTAACACCCTGTATTTTAGTGTATTTTTATTAAAAGATTATTTTAATGAATGTAAAATTTGTTACTCTTGCTTTAAAATTAAGGGAGTTTTATTATATTATTTTATAATATTCTTAAGTTGAGAAAATTATTTTTAATGGGCTTTCCTAATATTATTTACTATTTTTCATTTAAAGTGATCTTTAATTTAAATTAGTTTATTTTTGGGTTTTAAAATTGTTATTGTTTTATTTAAGCCTTTCACTGCGTTTGAATTATTTTATTTTATTTACTGTTTTGAAATCTTTTTCGTTGGATCATTTTTGTGACCCAAGATGTGAGGATTGGATCTCATTTCTTTCCCTCCATTGTTTTCCTTTCCTCTTTTTCTTTTCCTTCTTTTCATTTTTTTTTTCTTCTCAGTTTCTCTTCTCCCGCATGCGCAGCCTCCCCTTTCTCTCCTCTCTCCTTCGTCCGTTTCTTCCTCCTCCCAGTTGGTACCGCTGTGCGCCGCCATGGTTGGCACCACCCACCTCAGCCTCTTTTCCACCGGCCAGCGACCACCTCCCCTTGTTTTTAGCTCCTCCATTGCCGGCAAGCAACACCAAAGCCACGGCAACCTTGAGCTCGCGCGCCGCCGTCGCACCACCTTTGGCCACCATTTCTTTACCACATCTTCCCCGACCTCCTAGCAACCTAAAATACCCATCCCCAGCTCCGATCCGTCACAGGTGAAGCCGCATTAACCACATTTTCGATTTGACCCTTTTGGCCTTAAACCGCCACCTACGCCGCCACCCTCGGCCAAAGGCCACCACCATTAGCTTCACCGACCTCCCTAGGCCCTACCCTATCAATTTCAAGTCTTGATTTGACCTCTTTCAAAAGTGGATTTTTGAGACCCAAGGCCAGTGTATTTTTACATTGTTCGATTGCTGTTTTATGGCTTCTAGCACATCCATGATCCTCCGAAAATTATTATATAGCGCTGTAAGTATTTTCTCAAATATCATTTGAGATTTAAATATATTTTTGCAATAACTCATTTTACTGTGTTCTGGTTGGTTGTTCCGGACTAAGTCCGAGAAGTATTTGGGGGTCGGATGGATTGAGGACGGAGTATTTGTGTGATTGGTTATATTGTGTTTTGGTTTGTTGTATATTGTTGTCGGTTTGGTACATTGCATATGCAATCATGTTCATGTTTGTAAATTGAAAACTGGATTTTCGTGTGATTGCATTTATGATCATGTGGATATTTTGAAAACTAGATTTTCATGTGGAATAGATTTTTGGGTGCGTGTGTATCATGACCCCAAGCTGAGATGGGGCATTATCTCGGTGGAGCTCCTCTGGTCACTCGGGAGCGGAATATACTGAGTGACGTCCCATGGGTTGTCGCCGAGCGACAACAGGATCGGACGAGTTATGTGCCGACTCAGTGGCCCTTCTGCTGGCGGGGGTTAGAGGATGCCTGGCCACGAACACACTGGGTGAGGAACTAGGCATCGCTCGTTATGCAGTCAGAACGTGCATATGGTCCCTAGGAGAGACCATGGTGCATATGAATTAATGGAAAAATGACTATTTTCTGGAAAAATAGCATGTGTGGATAAATGATTTTGTGTGTCAATTTCTAGAAAAATGATGGATCATGATTTTTGGACCAAAATGGGATTTTGGCCTGTGTTGGAAAAATATGCATTTTCAAGAAAAATGATATTTTTGGACTTGGTGCATATTTCATCATATGCATGCATGGTTGGTTGCATTAATGTGTTTTTATCTCAGGATTGGTTGGATTATAACTTACCTGTGGTACCATTTTCTGGTATCGTAGATTTTGTTGTTGATGATGCAGATGCCGAGTCTGAGGATTTGGCTCCGCCGGAGGAGTGATCTGGGATCACTCGGGTTTATGTTTATTTTCCGCTCTTGTATTAATTTGGGACATTGGTTTTGTTTTAAATGCTTGTATTTGGTTATTTGTATTAAACTAAAATTCTGGTACTAGTTGACTTATTATATTATCCGCTGCTTATTTTATTGTACACTGTTGCTTGTATACACACTTGACACTTGTCGTTGGGATGTGTGACCCGTGTTGTCACCATCCTGACATCACGATTCCCGAAGTTTTTTTTGTATGTGGGAGTCGGGGCGTCACAACTACCTGCAAGTCTAACTTCACCCTATTTCGGTCGCCCCCAATGCTTCAACCACTGAAAGCCCTGCTACGAGGACATCATATTCTGCTTCATTGTTTATGGTTTTGAAAGTGAGCCTTGCCATGTAACGATGCTCCTGCCCTTCCCCGCTTATTACGTGGACTTCTATCCCTCCGCCAGCATGACAAGAAGAGCTATCCACAAAAAGGATCCAGGTTTTTCCTACTAGGGCGATGACTATTTCTGGTTGGAAACCTGAGAATTCGACGATGAAGTCTGCCAGGGCCTGCCCTTTCACGGCCTTCCTTGGCACATACTTAATGTCAAATTCGCTGAATTCGATTGACAACCCGACTAATCTCCCCGAGGTTTCTGGCCTTTGTAACACCTTTGCCAGTGAACTTTTTGTGAGCACTTTGATCGAATGGACCTGGAAGTATGAGCGTAACCTCCTGGTCCCTGTCACCAAGGCAAACACCTCAAAATTTATTTGTGGATACCTGACTTCTGCTCGCCTTAGAGCGCGGCTCATGTAGTACATGGCCAGCTGCGCCACCCCTTCTTCCTTGACAAGGAAGGCTAAGACAGCTTTGGGGATACTGCTAGGTATGCATAGAGTGTCTCTCCTTCTATAGGCTACCTCAAAAGTGGCAGATTGGTTAAATACTGCCTCAGCTTTTGGACAACTTCGTCACACTCCTCATTCTAGGGGTGTACTTTTCGCAATAACCTGAAGAAAGGGAGACATTTGTCCTTAGATCTGGATACGAACTTGTTTAAGGATGTTATTCTTCCCACCAGTCGTTATGTGTCATTTAGGTTCCTTGGTGGCTTCATGTTCATGATTGCTTCAATCTTTTCTAGGGAGGCTTCAATTTCTTTCTCCGACACTATGAACCCCAGAAACTTGCCCGATCCTACTCCAAATGGGCACTTCGATGGGTTCAGCTTCATTTTGTACTGTCATAGTACTGCGAACGCCTCCTTTAGGTTGGCCAGATGTTGGGTGGGCTCTCTGCTTTTAACTAACAAGCCATCCATGTAAACCTCTGTGGTCTACCCTATTTGGTTTTTAAACATTTGGTTGACTAGCCTCTGGTAGGTTGCCCTTGCGTTCTTCAGGCCAAATGGCATGACTTGGTAGCAATACAACCCACGGTTTGTGATAAATGAGGTCTTCTCTTCATATGGTGGGTACATTCAGATATGATTGTAGCCTGAGTAGGCGTCCATGAAGCTCAACATCTTGTGCCCTACAGTGGCGTCTACGATGACATTGATCCGTGGTAGAGGGAAGCTGTCTTTTGGTCAGGTTTTATTTAGGTTGGTGAGGTCCACGTACATTCTCCACTTCCCGTTTGCTTTTTTTACCAGGATGATATTGGACAACCATCAGGATAACGTGCTTCCTTGATGAACCCCGCGTCGAGCAGGTGCCACGTGTTCTACTTCCTTGGCGATGGGGGTGTATTTCTTCGTGCTGAACGATCTTCTTTTTTAAAGTACCTTCTTATGCATGGGATCCACGCATAGTCAATGATCGATAACGATGTTATCAATTCTGGGCATATCTTCATAGCTCCAGGAGAACACATCTATGTGCCCTACTAACAGTTGCTTTAGGGCCTCTTAGTCTTCTAGGGGGGTCTTAGTTCCAATTCGTGTCGTTGCATTGGGGAAATCTGGATACAATGTTACGATCTCCAAGGGCTCATTCACCTCTGCTTGCTCTAGGTTTTGCTCACCCTCACTTCCACGCTCCTGTAAAAAATAACTGTGGGGGTGGGGGCAATGTGCTCTGATTTCCCTCCTTGGCTACCTGGTCGTCATCGCCTCTAATAGTGCAAACTTATCCCCCTTTACCCCTTAGTTCTTGTACATAACACTCTCGTGCTAGGGCTTATTCGCCTCGTGCTTCCCCCCACTCCGCCTTCGGTCAGGAACTTCATCTTGAGATGGAACGTCGACGTAACCTCCCTGAGATTGTTCAATGTTGGTTGCCCTAGTATAGCATTATACTAGAAGGGTGCCTCACGACTAAGAAATCGGTCATAGTGGTCGCAGTACGAGTCCCTTTTCCTATCATGACGAGTAGAGTAATGGCTCCCACCAGTTGGATCAGATCTTTAGAGAAGCCCTTCAATGTTGTCAGCGAGGGTCTCAGCTTAGTAGCATCTATACCCATCTCTATGAAAGCCTCCCAGAATAATATGTCTACTGAGTTCCCATTGTCAATGAGTATGTGCCTGGTAGTGTAATTAGAGACGAGGAAGGTTACTACCAGCGCATCCTCATAAGGGTACAATACTCTTTCACAATCTTCTTCCCCGAAAGAGATAGCTACTGAGGAGTCAAGTTTTTGGTGTTTGGACGACATATCTGCTACTAGGGGTGTAATCGGTCCGGTCCGGTCCGGTTTTTAACAAAATCTTGGACCGAACCGGTATGACCGGTTTTGTATTTTTCAAAACCGATTACGCCCCGGTTAACCTCATAAACCGTTACTTCCGGTTTAACCGATTTTCGGTCCGATCCGGTCCGGTTAACCGATTTTTTTTAAATGTAAATTTGATATGTTGTCATTGAAAATCTTTTTTAAAAAAAAAAAAGCTGCTTTACAAAAAGATGTTATACTTTTATTAAAAAATCTGCTTTATTAAAAACAATCTGCTTCATCTTTACTAAAAACTACTTTACTAAAAAATCTATTTTATTAAAAAAAAATCTGTTTTATTAAAAAAAATCTGATTTACTATAAACTGCTTTCAAAAATCTGCTTTACATACTTAATAGTTTCAGACGAATAGTGACGATATATCCAGGAGGCCGGGAAAGGTGGAAACTTGCTGCCTAGTGCCTATTATAAATTTATATAGTCTAGTATATTACAAATGTTAATATTTAAGAATTAAGATTAATATTTTATGTTATAATTGATTAAATTTTCATTTTTAAGATTAAACTTTTACTTTTTAATAATATTATCTTATATATAATTATATTAATAATAATATAATTTATTAATTATACATTATATATAAAACTTATATATATTAATATATATATAATATTTTGTATAATTTTAATTTTTAATAAAACTTATATATAAAATATTAGTTTATATATATTTATCAACCGGTCCGGTCCAGGCCGGTCCGGTCCAGAAAATCCTAAAACCGGAACCGGACCGGTTCCAGCCGGTTTATGGATTTTAGAAACCGGTTCCGGACCGGACCGGTTCAAAATCGGTTCCGGTGCGGTCCGGTTCTGGCCGGTTTACCGGTTTTCTGGTTTAAATTTACACCCCTATCTGCTACATAAACTTTTTCGTATCTTGCTCTTTGGGCGTGCGCCTTTCTGCTAGATGAGGAGGTGTCGCCCCCAGCAAATCCACCTGTTGTTGTCCTGATTTCACCTAGGGGCCCTGTCCCTATCGTTATTATAAGGCACCATGTCCCTTTCGTTATTACGAGCGTCCTCCCTTGGTGGGCGCCACCCATCTAGGCTGCTACTTCTTCGAGGATTGTATCCTCTCTCAAATCGTCGTTTGGGTTTTGCCTTCTCCACGACCATTCGCTCAAGCTCTCCCGTGCCTGCCAATTCAGTTACTCTCTTCTTCATAGTTGTACAGTCCTCTGTCCAGTGTGAGCTTGTTTGATGGAATTTGCGGTAACGCCTGGTGGTTTTAGGCTAGCAGTGTTCTCTTTTTTACTCCTCTTTTTCTTGTACATTCAAGTTATTGTGGATGAGTCAGGTTCTATGCTCTTGTCACCTTTCATGCCTCCTCTCTTGATGGTTCAATGCAACTATTTTGTCTCCCATATTTCTTTTGCGTTCCACCTTCAGCTTCCTTTTTCTTGGCTCTACAAGAGCCTGTAATGTATCTTCGGCGTTAACGAAGTCGTCGCTCTATCCATGAACTCCCTCAGGGTCGAGGTTCTTGTAAATTTAGCAATGAACACCTAACAGGGCGGCTAGAGTTATCTTCTTGTCTTGGTCGTCTGTAGTCAGCCTTTCTTTGTTAAAGCGGGTAAGGTATGCCTTTAGGCTATCTTCTTCTCTCTACTTGACCGTTAGGAGGTACGCTGATGGGCACCTGCATCTCTTGCTAGGCATGAACTGTCATAAGAACTACCTGGCCAGCTCTTCAAATCTATCGATCGATCGTGGGTGGAGAGCTCCGAACCACCCTCTTGCCACTCCCCTCAGAGTTGAGGGAAAAGATCGGCAAGCGATTTCACCTGGGAAACTGTGGAGCATTATATGTGCCTTGAAGTTCTCTAGGTGATCTACTGGGTCCTTGGACCCATCATACATATCTATTTGGGGTGCTTTAAACTTTGGAGGGAGCGGCATGGCCATTACTTCAACACTATAAGGTAAGTTCGTGCGGCTCAACAATTGTTCCAATGAGGAAGATCCTCCCATATTCTTCACCATCACTTCATATTTGCAGGGTAGATTACATAGCTCGTCATGCAACTTCTTTTTTTTCCACATCTTCCACGTTCACTCCCTCGTTGCTAGGGGTGTCAAATCGTGTTAACAGGTCGTATTCGTGTCATGTCAAGACATGTATATTATACTATATAGGTTAACCCTAACCCGACCCGTTAAGATTATCGTGTCAAAATTTCAAATCCTAACACGACCCGTTAACATAACAGGTCATGTCATGTCATGTCAACCCGTTTGACCTAGTTAAATTTAATATAATTTTATATAAACATTAAAATCACAATATCTAGAAAAAAAATATAAAACTAACTACAAGTCCAAAATTACAATCCAAACAATAAAAATATAGAAATTAAAATCCCAACAATTTTATTTTTAGATATAAGGGTATAATTGTAACTTTAACTTTCTTAACGGGTCATAACGAGTCAAAACGGGTTGACCCGTTATCAACCCGTTAAGCAATCGTATCTTAACGGGTCAACCCGTTTTGACCCGAACCCGTTAAGGCTAAATCCTAACCTGTTTTTATCGTGTCATGTTCATGTTAGGTTAACGGGTCGTATCATATATTGCCACCCCTACTCGTTGCTATGTGCTTCTCCTTCTCCCTGTTCGTTGTGGCCAGGTATGATAGCATCACCGAGCTCAATGTTGCAACGCTTTAGCCCCTCATTCTCCTTAGGTTTTCCATGGCATTTAATGCCATCTTCAACTTTTCTTCAGTTGCTGCTAATCGTGTTTCCATGTCTGCAATTGCTACCTCCGGTTCACGAGTTGCTTGAGAACGTGTCATGGTCGACATGGGGGAACCAAGTTGAAGTCCAATGAAAAACTGAAATCACAGATTACAGAATCCCACAGACGGCATGTGATAACCCGAAACTTAGCTAGATTTCATCCGTAATTATTTTCATTGCCTTAGTATTATTTTAGGGCCATGAGAATAGGTCTAGTTGGATAGAGACCTTGGACTTGTAGTTAGCAACCCAAGCCCAAGAGAAGGCCAACCAACCCCATGTATATTCGGCTACCATAAGAAAATCCAAGCCCAAAACCCTAGAAACCCATAGCCCATGACCAAAGCCATTGCCACTAGTGCCATGTGTCATGCATGCATCGCACTCTGTATTTGGATGTGGTGGTGGGCTAAAGGAGAGAGAGAGAGAGAGAGAGAGAGAGAGAGAGAGAGAGATAAGTGTTTGGGAAGCCAAAGGAAGGCATGCACGCCAACCCTAGTTCGATTGCCACTTGTCTTGCATGCAAGAGGTCTTCTAGAAGAAAGGTATGATGAGATGACCTAGAGGAGGCTAAAAGCCATTCAACCAACACGCCTACACCATGCCATTTGGCAAATGTTTGAGTTCCAAGATTGAATTCCCTGGGAAATGGCGCCTAGGGAAGACAAAGGGGATTCTTTTCAAGGGATTTGCATAGGGAAGCTCAAGGGACAAAGAGGAGTTTCGGTTTTCCTACACCCACACTCCCACTCAAGTGCTTTCTTAAGATTTTGCCACTTGTCAGCCATGCAAGGAGTTTCTAGAGGGAATGAGAATGTACATTTGCACAAAATGACTAACCTACCCTCATATTTTCGGCCACTACACCTAAAGGCACACTCACACACACCATTTGTCACATTAGGGTGACAAAAGGAACCATTGGTAAGTGAAAGGTCACCTAGGGAGAATTATCATGGGATTTGGACAAGAAAGTAGACGACTAGGACAAGGCACATGCCTATGCTATGTGTCACACATGCAAAGCTTCACTTTTTGGAAGATGAAGGGACTTGGTGATTGTTTTACCTTTTTACCCTGAGGTACATTGCATCTAGACTAAAATGGAAGGGACTTAGAGGACAAAGGGTTCGACCAAGGCAAAGGGTTACACGCCACAAGCAAAAATCTTTTCACCTTCCCAAAACAATCCAACGATCTAGAAGAGGAAGAGGCATTCGGCTAGAGGGAAATAGGAGAGTACACTTATCCTTCAAGCAATGGATCACAAGAAACCAAGGAGAGATTGAGGAGAGTTCTATAAAAGGGGAAGAGAGACAGACACAAGCCCAAGGGCTTTTCTTTCTTTACCGTTTTTCGAAATTGCTCATGCTCTCATCTCCTCCATACTATTTCACACTAACACTTGAAGATTTTTCACTTTCTCTCACTTTCCTTCCAACCAAACAAGAGAAACCACTCTTCTCTATGCTCAAGGGAGGACCATGGCACTAGCAAGAAGGAAACCACGGTGAGGATCTCATATTTTCCTATTTTCTCTTCACACTACTCACACCTAACTCAAGAAGATGACAAAATCTTCAAAGAGTTCTAGATTCTTGTAAAGCACGCACGACTTCAAGGTTATTTCATCTTGAAGTAACCTAGGGTTTTTCAAGAAAGGAGAGGGAGCCAAAACTTTGGGGGTGTAGATCCTCCACACAATTGGCCACCCACATGAACTACACATATGTTCAAGATTTAGCCAAGAGTCACACAAAATTTTGAAAGGTTTTCATGTTTAAAAACCCTCGAACCAAATGGTTTTGAAGTCTCCAAGAACAAGTGACAACCTCATAAAACCTCACACACTCATGCACACGGATTAGGGTTTGAAACCCTTATTCTAACGAGTTGTACATCCAATTTACAACTTGCTATTGTTTTCTCGAATGGTTTTTGTAAGCATACACTCAACTTAGTTTGGTTAACATGCGTATATATTTGTGTAAATCTTTCTTTGTTATTGATTACCTTTGATTGTTAATCTATGTCTTGCTTGGTTGAATATATTGTTTTGACTTTGTATAAGATCATGAAAGAGGTTATATGATTCGGATCTACGTTGAAAAGGCCTTGATTCACATGCATATGTTTTAGTTTTGCTTGAGGTTATGTTGATGTTTCACATATCATGAAGATTCGGTGATAGCAATATTATGTGTTTCGGATTTTTGTAATGTTGCCATGATTTCAGTTTCACCCTCGCCATGACTTTTATCTATTATGCTTCAAGTTTGGAACATATTAAAGTGAAATTTCTCTATGTTACATGCATTTGATGTTTCGGCCAAGTCATGTTCTTCTATGTTCATGAAGTTGTTTTGATATTTCATATGTCCTATGTGATCATGGCATGATTTAAATATGTTACGCTTGATGATTTCATGCACGACATCTCATGTGTCACATGTCTAATGTAAGAAGGAACACATCTTAAGTCTCAAGTCACATGCATTTGGGTAAATTTTTAAAAGAAAAAGAAAAGTGTCTAAAAATGTTTTACTACGACCCCAAATATTAGGACGGGGAATGTCCTGGTGAACTCCTATGTCCACTCTAGAGTGTTTAAGAATAAAGTGGTAACCCCTGAGTCGAGAAAGAACCATCGGCGTACCTCAAATTGATCTTTTTGGAAAGGATGCCAGAGCGAAGTAATACTTAACGCTAGTGGGTGCCATAAATAAAGTTAATAACTCGACGAAGTATTGTCGTGTTATAATGAATATGAATAAAACGTATTCACCGCGGTGTACGGACCGTTGGTGGTGCGATAACTAGCAGGAACAAGCGGTGATTGGGGGAGCCGTGATGTGTCCACCATGTGTTATAAGAACAAGACAATGAGCTCACATGATATGGATCACGTAATATGAATCATGCGATATGACATGATACGATACAATACGATATGAATCACGTGATATGACAAGATATGAAGTGATGTCAAATAATTTTTTTTCGAAGTTTCATACAAACCTTATATTGTCCGCTACATTAATTATTGCATACTGCTAGTATACCTAGGAGCATTGCATTTTATCTATCATGTACGAGGGGTATGTAGCCATGTGTTTCATGTCCCAGCGTTTCAGTCACCGTTCAATCCCAAGCCCGGGGGGGGGGGGGGGCGGGGGGGG
>QEOT01124155.1:30045-134926 GCA_003123785.1 Pterocarya stenoptera | reverse complement strand
GGGGGGGGGGGGGGGGGGGGGGCTGGGGGCGCCACATAGGGGGTTTTCGATGAGTTTAGGGTGTGTTTAGTTGTTGGACCCAACTCAACTCATCTCAATTCATTTTAAACTAATCATTGATGGAGCCTATTACTTTTTCATTTTCTCATAAAAAAGTTCAACTCATCTCAACCTACTTCATACATTTCAACCTAAAAAGTCAAACACATCTAAATCTAAAAAAGTTAAACCCATCTCAATAAGACCCACAAAATATTATTATTTACAACTCAACTCATCTCAACATCTAAATACAGCCCGTTATCTCTTCTAGGCGACAATAATTGCAAGTGAAATATTTTGTCAGGAGTTTCAAGTATCAAATACATCACCACTGGACTCACTGCAGGATTGTTTACAACCCGACTAACTAATATGGTTGTTTACTACTCCATTCTTCTTTTAGTTTAGTTTCTTACCAAAAAAAATTATAGTAAATAGAAGAAATCATTATTATACTAATTAAAAACTTCTGAAAATTAAGTATTAACAAGGACATCACATAAATGGTTTAAGACTTCCAAACTCGATAATAATTTCTTTAGAACCCACCCAAGGCTTCTGTGTGACCTGATGCTTGTGGAATAATGGTCTATCGTGTGCATGTACCTTTTTATTGTTCATATACCAGTATTTTGCATTATACGCTTGATCATGGTTAATTATGGTGTGAATATATAATTTTTTTTCCTCAGCATTAGGGTGTGCCATTTATTTTTCACGATTTTAAGGTGATGGAAGATCTAGTGGTTAGCATAAAGGAAGTGAACGTTAGGAACTTCTGTATTAATTAAGGAGAAATGATTTGTAAATTTCCAGGATGTGCAAGCCATTGCACTCCAGTTGGGGAAAAAAAGGGGTAAGTCTAAAATTCATCTGAAAAAATGCATTTTTTAATGGGAGTGTGAATCTTGCAAACCTTAGGATTGTATATTCTAAATTATTGCGTACATATATACGATGTGAATTTCATTAATATTGTGCTTCGATAGAAGGATTTGAATTTCAAATTCCTTTTTTTTTTAATGTATTTCGAAATCCAAGATTTGGAAAGACTACAATATACAATCTGAATTTGGGGTAAATCTCCAAATTTTGATATATGATTCGAACAAAGGATTTGGGTTTTTAAGATTCAAATTCAAATCTTCTTCAAATCCAACCATCCAAACATACCATAAGATAAATGCACACCTGTCCAATTTCAAAATCTCTAAAATTCAGTAGTATTTGATTCTACTATTTAGAAAATGTTAGAGAGAGGCTTTTGTCAATTATTATGTAAGGAGAGGCTCTTGGAACCGGACGTGGTGTATAAGTGGGATTTACACCAATTAGGCCTCTCCACCATCGCCTCAAGCTCTCTCTCTCTCCTCAAACCGGCCAGCCTTTAAAAAACATCAAATGGTTAAATTTTTTGTTTGGTTTGTACATTCGTAGCGCTGCTATTTCGAGTACGTTGTCAATAACATTTGGTTCTGCAAATGAAGAGAAGATCAATTTTTTTTTTTTTTTTTTGAAGAACATCTGCACACCGAAGAGGAGATCCGCTATTGTGTGGCAGGAACTGGTAAGAGTAGATATGTTTTAGTTTCGTTTATAGTCACTGCTTCACCCAAAAATTTAGGTTATTGACTGCTTGCTTTTTGGTGAAGGATATTTTGATGTCAAGGATCGTAATGACAAGTAGATTCGTGTTTGGGTGAATAAGGGGGGATGGTTGTTTTGCCTGCTGAAATTGATCCCCGCTTTACTCTAGAAACAGAGAGCTACATCAAGGTATTGATGTTGTACATATGTAATCATAAAAGTAGCTTGTCTTCATTCTGACTATATATTAGTTTGAAACATTTCCATTCCATCAAGATATTGATGCAGTAAGAGAGAGAGAGAGAGAGAGAGAGTGTGTGTGCTGAGAGTGAGGAGAGAGTTTGCTGAGAGTGAGGAAAGAGACTAAAAGAAGATATTAAATATATGATCATAAAATAAGATTCTAAAAATCGCTGACGTGTCTCTATTTTATTAGAGGGTGTAAATCTTATATTTTCACTTCATCAGGTTTTAAGCTTTTCTCTTATGTAAAAATCTTACATTGGTTACACTTCATCCGGTTTTAAGCTTTTCCCTTTTACACTTGCATAATCCAATGCCAACACATTTTGAGACTCTATTAGCAAAACACATCATTGGATTATGCATCCCCCCTCCCCCTTTTCTTTTTTTTGTTGTTTTTCTGAAGTTTGATCACGCAAAGTTTTTACCCATAAAAGAAGTCGGTAGACAGTTGAAAACTTCTAAGTACATTTTTTTAAAGGAAGCTTTGTTTTTTTTTTTTTTTTTTTCAAGTTTTTAACAAAATAATTGGATGAGATTTAAAATTTTAGATTACAAAATATTTGAATTGAAATTTAAAATATTTTTAAAAAATTGGGAAAAAATTTATACTAACCACCATGGTCAGGCTACTAGAAGCCCCACGATGGCAGGTCTCGTCGAAGATCAAGAAAACTGTCTTAACAAAAACAGACCCAAAATTTGGCCGACCCTCATCCCAAGGATCGGTTGGCCATCCAAGATGTAGCTGCCAACCAACCCCAAAGGTGGGTTTGTCTTTACTTCTGTTTTCAAATAAATTAATTTAGTTAATTATAAATATAATTTTTAAATGCTGTGACGGCTGAAATTGGTGAACTTTTAACATGAAATCTGTGCCGTCAGAAATAAAATATTTGTATCTAAAGTATCTATCTTGTAGAGATCTTGTATAAAATGGTGTTAGTATTGACGATATTTGGTAACACAATCCATCTCATCTCATCTCATCTCATAATTTCTTTCACAAACATCACTCAAACACATTTTTCAATTTCAATATTTAACTTTTTCATCTAATTATTACCTAATCATTACAACTTTTTCAAACTTTCAAATAAAACACAAAAATTAATACAACTTTTTTAAATTTCAAAATAAAATTATATTAAAAAATTATATTATAACAATATTTTAACTTTATAATATTTTTATTCAACTTTTTCTTCTTTCTCAAAACCCAATAAAATATCACTCAAAACTATTTCATACTGTTCACAAATAATCTCACAGAATTCTCGTCTCGTCTCTTTTCCCAAATATCTCCTAATCATCGCACCAGACAAAAAATAGAACAAAAGACATTTCCACGTAACAATTCCCCGCATAACGAACATAAAAAGAAAACGTTGACCAGCTCAGCTATTTATTTCATTGCGACTGTTTGTTTCACAACAGAGAAGTTATGGACGCAACCTCTATAAATAAACAACATTTATATTTCCCAATCATGAAGTTTTGATTCCTAAAATTCTCAACAGAATAATTATACAACTACCGTCCATTTAACAGACAAATACAAATTACTTTCCTCAACACGGTCAAGCCCACACAAAAGTCATGACATACACCAGGAGAACAAGAAAAAATAAAAATAAAAAAAACAACCATGTTATTTGTTTTTTTTTTTTTTTTTTTTATAAGTATGTTATTGGTTCATTTTCGAGTAAAAGATAGTTTATTTACAAACATTAAAAGAGAACTATTACATATACAAAGAGATTATACAAAAGTAAACTAACAAAATGATGTGGTTTCATGAGATCCATTAAATCTACTTTACAATCTGATGTACCACATCAAACCACATCAGCTTGTAAGTTTACTTTTGTATAATCCCTTTGTATCTAAAGTATTTCCCATTAACTAATGAAGAGATTGATGACACCCTATTCATGTCAAGCATAAAACAAACTAGAATCAAATTGATAAATGATCAGAATTTAAGCAAAATCGCCAAAAGCACTGCCAGGACACACTACCATACAATTTGAAGTATTAAAAGAACGATCCACTAACTTAAAAAGGGATGAGGACATAAATGATATCTTACAAAGATAATCGAAAAAGGAAAAATAATCAAATATTGTACTAAATGCTCCGAATTACTTCAATCTGGCATTATATACTCACCTCTGGGAGAGAGTTTTGAATGATGTAAAGGGAGGTTCCTTTGAGACTCTCATTGTTTCTCAATTTAATGCAGAGGGATCTGAACAGTTACTTCCGGCGCATCAAAAACCCATTCCACAAAGCCAAGCAAAGAATTTCTGCCTGATGTGGTCGATAGTATCTGCACAGCCCATTCAAGAGCTGATACATGAATTCAACAGTGTCTTTGACGGATGGCCAATTTACAAGAACCCAGAGCTTCCTTGGCAAGACCTGTAGTGAGAAACAACAAATATAATATATTGAAGAGAAGACATTTTAAATTGATGGAATTAAGATTCTCACCACTTTAAACTTCTACTGTTCGAATGAAAATATAAAAATTATAGCAGTAATTACAAAGTCAATAGCCATGTGGTGTTAAGATGTCCATAGCAATGAGTTACAATGGCACTGAAAATCATTGCAGTGGTGGCAACAACAATGTTGGTAATAGTGTGGATGTAATGGTTATGGTGGTGGGACTGGTGGAGATGATGGCTGGGGTGGTGATGATGATGACAACAGTAAAGATGGTAGCGGCATTGCAAAATGTAGCGGTGTCAGTTTGGGAATGATGATTTCAGTGGTATTAGGTAATCAATTTCACCAGCCCATAAATTTTGAGCTTATGATATGTTAGAAAGAAAAGTTTAAAATTTCACAGAAATCTCAAAGTAAATTCTTTATCAAACCAGATAAGAAAATTAATACTTGAAACTCACAGATCCCACCGATAAATGTACTTGCACTATAAATCCCAAACATAACATCAAGGTGAATTTCTGACCAAGCATGCAAAGACAAGGGAACGAAAGAAGAGATAAAGCATAACTTGTTACGAGGGCCAAATGGCACCCCAATTCCTAAAATTTTAGGGTTAGGGGAGAGGTTTGAAGTATTAATCACAGAGCCAGTGTTTCTTATTAAGGACAATTCCTAGAAGAACTAGGACTCCTAGTTTTACCAGGTAAAGTCAAGAAACCCTAGAATTGTAGCTGGCCGACACTTAGATATCATTTTGTACAATTAGAAACTGTCTTAGGTTGATCTATATCCTCATTATGCTGCTGCCGAGAAAGGTAGTCATTGGGACTCCTAATCTTGGTTTGAAACAATGAAACAGCAGAAAACTTTTTTTTTTTTCTCTTTCTTTTTTAATGACGAGGGAACCATCCCACTGCAGAGCCCTTAGGACTCACCCATGGAACCCAAACCCCCGGGGGAGACTAGCACAACAACCAACCACCATGGCCTCCCAATTAAATCGCAGTTTGATCCCAGGGGAAATTGAACTTCTGACATGGGGCTCATGCACACAAGTTCGCCCTTACCACTTGGGCTACCCATGGGTGGAGCTGGCATTATATTCTTGGACAACAAGCACGCATACCGAGATAGAGGATTAGGGTTAAAACACCAGTGCATCTCACTGGAAATTCCACCTAACCCTAGCAGCGTCCTAAGACTACTAACCAGAGGCAGTCCCATACACACTTGTGCCACCCACCTTCCTTATGGGTAAACCCTAGTCACTCCACTAAGTTTCATATCAAAGTGTTAAAGGACTATCATGACAGCTACCGCCATTGTGCCGCCACTCTCTGCCACCCTAGGCTGACAGAATCAGGAATATGCCATTAAGCCTCTCATAGTATATTGCCTTTCCACAGCCCTCTTTCCCAAGTTCTCTCCACCAAAACTCTTAGAGGGAACCTCCCAAACTCTGCTGCAAGATAGGTAATGACTACTCTTCCACACATCAAAACTTCCATGTCCTAAGCATTAGAAAATTCCCTATGTTACATCATGGAAGTTTGGGCTTAGAACTCACATCTTCGTGGCATTTCAGGGACAGCTGGTGTTGGGGAAGCCGAGGACTACCTCCAACTCCACCTTGGGTTGGAAAAGGTGAGAAATCACCCAACTTCTAGAAGCACTAAGAATCTAGGTTGCTGCCAGCAACCTAGAAAGCACCTAGAACCCTACCTTGCCTAGTATCGCATGTAGAATGGCTAATAAACATGCATAACAAATTCCTATGTATGCAATGTGACACTATAGGCAGGACACAAACAAAACATTTGCTGTCAGGAGCCTGAGAGCATCACAGCAACATCACACAGCTAGTAAAGTCATAGATTTTCATGTTCAGATTGTCTAGAGATTAAGGACACACTTAGCATATGCATTACACCCACTCACATCATGTAAATTGTTTTTAAGTATGTTTTGTAACTCAGAAATCAGACTTTTTAAAAAGGTAGAAATTTTAGCATATAGAGCATAACTTTTTTTTTGATAAGTTGCATATAGAGCATAACTATGAACAAATATTCATCAAGCCATGATTCATTGCATATTTGACATATTACATTTAATATAGTCACTGTTATATGAGGAACATAGCACAAAGAGACCAGAGAAGGGATGTTTTTGAAAACCGCATTGCATAACGAAATGTACATTCATTATTTTTTAAAGTTTGTCAAAATCTCTCTAAAACTTTAAAAAGGGGTTGCTGTTACAACCCCAAGTGGACCAAACAGCCACTGTTCTGACACTTGCATGCATTCTAACTTACCAAAAACCATGAGAGCCTAGACAGCATGTAGTGAAATTTAAGAGTAGGCATGCAACCAAAGCTCAGTTTTTCTCAGTGTCACTGGGTAGACAGCAAGCAACACTATAGAGTATAGGTTCATACCTTAGTCAAATATTAAGAGTTTGAGTTCAGATTAATATAGGATATGTATTTAACTTAATAGGTGCTTGATTTACGTGCTTAATTGATTCTCAAAGCTAAGGAGATAAGGTAAGTGGCATGATCATAACCTTTATGAGTGCTGTAATTGTTCTGTTTTTCCTGAAAAAATGTTGTTTACCTATGATATGTATAGCCATATTCAATGTTAGCCCCTTTTTATGACTTGATGAACTATGACAATGTGCTTGTGGATGCAATTATGTATGATACACTGATTGGTTGTTTGTTTAGAATGGATGCTATGTCATGAAAATTACTCTTATGCTGTGCTATGCCTTATTGATTGCCAGAAGTGGATGCCTGTCATGATAAACGTACTTATGTTAATATGCCCTGTTTAATGCTATGCCTTGGTATGTTACACCATGAACATCATGAAGACAGCATGTTCACATGCATTACGATAAGATAAGAAAGAAGTCATTTGAACGATAAGTAAGCTTTACTGCTTGAACTTATGTTACGAGTCGATGTAATGATTTACAGTCCTGTCCGACCAATAACCTCCTTCCACAAAGTCCTTGCCACCTGAAAATGTAAAAAAGATGATTTACAGATTCACCATCCTTCTTACACATGACATACCAATCAGCTATACACAAACCCCGTTTTCTAAGGTTATTCGTGGTCAATACTTTCCCTAGAGCAACCACCCAACTGAAGAACGCCACCTTAGTAGGAACCTTCACCCTCCAAATGCTTTTCAAGGGGAATACACAGCCAGAATGACAATTAAGCACCTTATCAAAAGAACTAAATGAAAACTTGGAATTTCCAGCATGGTCCCACAGTATCCTGCCCTCCCTTCCCTGCATCAATTTTGAATTGTAAATTCTTCCCAAAAAATCTGTAACAACATTCACTTCCAGGTCATTTACATCTCTAATAAAGTCAACATTCCATAGAATGTTATTATCCGTACATTGAAGATAATCTGCCACAGCAACATTTTTATCCCTTGCAATCCTGTACAGAGATGGAAAATCTGATTTAAGAGCTGATTCCCCACACCAAATGTCATGCCAAAAGAGAATCCTCGGCCCTTCCCCCACCTTAAATTTAATATGTTTAGAAAACGTTTTTGATAAGTCAATATGTTTAGAAAACTCCCCCCAACCTTTCCTAATAAACTTCCATAAACACACCCCATACGCTCCTCTAACTTCATTAGAACACCAATCCCCCCACCCACTCCCATATTTAACAGCAACAACATTCTTCCATAAAGCATCTCTCTCTTCATGATATCTTCAAAGCCATTTTCCAAGAGTGCTTTATTAAACAACCTCAAATTTCTCACCCCCAATCCTCCACAAGAAACCGGTTGACAAAACTTATTCCAACTAACCAAATGAAACTTCTTTTCCTCTCCTACGCCTCCCCATAAGAAATTACGATAAATTTTCTCAATTCTACTAGGAACCCCAGCCAGCAAAGGGAAAAGTGAAAGAAAATATGTAGGAAGATTAGACAACATACTCGCATAAATTAATTCTTCCCCCTTTAGACAAGTATAACTTTTACCATCCAGCCAACCTTCTCTCGATCTTCTCAATCACCCCATCCCATATCAAAACAGAATTGTGAGAAGCACCCAAAGAAAGACCAAGATACTTCAGCGGCAATGAAGCAATCTTACACTTCAAAATATTAGCCAAATCTGAAATATTGCCTACGGCACCCACAAGTACAATTTCGGACTTGTTTAGGTTAATCCTGAGACCGAGATAGCTTCAAAACATAACAAGGCTCTCAAAGTTCGAATATGCTCTTGGTTGGGCTCACTGAAAATGAAAGTGTCATCGGCAAAAAGAAGATGAGATAATTTAATGCTATTCCATTCCTCATTTCCCACCTCAAAACCCAGAAAATACCTTCCTTCAACTGCCGCTTCCAACATTTTACTCAACGCATCCATGAAAAGGATGAAAAGAAAAGGAGATAGCAGATCTCCTTGTCTCAAACCATGTGAACAATTAAAAAACCCAAACGGGGTGCCTTTCACCAATATGGAGAATCTCAACATCGAAATGCAATGTTTGATCCACATACACCATTTCTCTCCAAAACCATATCACCCAAGCAAATACAAGAGAAAATCCCAACTAACATGGCCATATGCCTTTTCCATGTCCAATATAATCAAAATTCCATATTCATTTGATTTAATTCTGCTGTGCACATACTCATTAGCAACTAAAACTGAGTCAAGAATCTGTCTCCCTCTTACAAAGGCATTTTGAGATTTCGAAATAATATTTCCCAATACCACACTCAAACGATTAGCTAACACCTTAGAGATTATCTTGTATACCCCATTCACCAAACTAATAGGCCGAAAATCCCACATCTCCACAGCCTCTTACATTTTTGGGAATAAGTGCGATAAATGTAGCATTGAAACTTTTCTCAAATTTCATAAATGTATAAATTCAAGAAAAACCTTCATAATATTATCCCGCACTATATCCCAACAAGATTGAAAGAAAGCCATTGAGAAACCATCCGGACCCGAAGCCTTATACCTAGCCATTCCTCTAACCACATCAAGAACTTCATCCTCTTCAAAAGCTCTCTCCAACCAATCTGCACTTGCCTCATTAATGGAGTCAAAAAACATTACATCAAGTTTTGGTCTTCGTGAGTATTCTTCGCTGAACAACTTCTCATAGAAATTGACAATGTGATCCTTAATGACCTCTTGATCTGAAATGATGTTTTCACCATCATGAAGAACCTCAATAGCATTATTTCTTCAATGAAAGTTCGCCATATGGTGAAAACATTTCGTGCACATGTCACCTTCCTTTAGCCAAAGGACCCGGGATTTCTGTCTCCAAGAGATTTCCTCCATTAAAATGATCTTCTCTAATTCATCCACAATCACTTTTTTTTCTCTCCAATTCCTTGCCGGAAATGTCACCAAGAGCTCCCTGTCCTCTAAACTCTGCAATTGCCGCATCAAAAGTTTCCTTTTATTTTCCGTGTTCACAAACTCCTCAACATTCCACTTCTTCAAATCTGCTTTTAATACTTTAAGTTTACCAGCCAGTACAAAGCTCAGAGTACGAGAAAAAGAATACAAAGACCAACACGACCTCACCCTATCCACAAAACCCTCAGCCTCCAACCACGTATTTTCAAATTTAAAATACCTTAGCCCTCTTAGGCCCCGTTTGGATACAGAAACGGTTTCATCTCATCTCATCTCATCATTACAACTTTCCCAAATTCTCACACAAAATATAATAAACAATTCAACTTTTTCAAATCCCAAAACAATAATAATATTAAAAAATAATATTCTAAAATATTTTATTCAACTTTCAACTTTCATCTAAAACCATCTCATTACCTCTCACTATCCAAACGAGGCCTTAAAGTGCCCCACTTTCCAGCATAATAGGATAATGGTCCGAACACATTCTCAGTAACCTTTTCTGCCTCAAATCAGGAAAACGAACCTCCCAAGAAGCCGAAACCAGAAATCTGTCCAGCCTAGACCATGCCCTTCCATTGGACCACGTAAAATCCCTACCAACCATCGGTAAATCGATTAAACTAAGCTCAAAAATCAGATCTGAAAAAGCATTCATGGCATGAGAGAAATAATCATCCCCCATTCACTCACTAGGGAACCATGTAATATTAAAATCCCCTCCAAAACATCAAGGAACATCCCAACAGCAGCAAACAACTGCCATTTCATCCCACAAAATACTCCTACTATTATCCACGTTAAGACCATAACCAACTTTAGCTTGGTTTCTTGGAAACAAATAACATCAGCACTCCACTTTCGAAGCATATTCTTTACCCAAAGACATTTTCTATAGTCATTCAGCCCCTCACATTCCAAGAGATGATAGTTGGTTTCATTGATGACTATAAAACACCCTCTCCTTGCCTTTATCTCTAAAGGCACTTCCTCCCTTTGAATTATAATTAATGGAGCATGATAACCTCTTCAATTCCCTCTCCTTCTTTAGAGCAGATCTAGCCAAAGAAGGTTGACCAGCCTCTATAGCTATTAGAAGTGCTCGAAATTGTTCCTCAAATCCGACACAAGAGATTCCCAAACAATCCTTTATTTCATCCACTTTCCTCATCACCCAATCAGATGAAGAATTGGGCCAATCAATTTGAGGAAGAAAAGAACACAATGGATCAGGGTCCATTTCTTCATCAGACACCCTCAGCTCTCCTAACTCACTTGACTCTTCCTTCTCCCCTCCAAGAACCATCTGTGTCTCAGAGTTAAACCTCTAGGTGCAAGGGTCCCCAGAGAAAAACTCCTCAATGGACCTAGAGACATTATCACTCAATTCCGCATCTCCCTCCACCACTTCCACCCCCCTCTGAAACCCTCTCAGTGCCTCCAAAACATAGCTCATTAGGAGCTTGTAACGATTGCGAAGAGAACCTTCCAACCCCGAGAAAAGAATCTCCCATCAGAACCTCAGGCTCAGAGGAAGACAACAAACTTCCCCATCAGAACTCACAATATTTATGACTTTATTAGAAATTTAATTAATTTATTTGCAATTAATAATAGTTTTTATGATTAAAGACAGGACTATGGTTTTCCAATAAGTACTACTGATGATTTTCATTAATGAACTTTGAATTAAATTTTTTTTTTTATATTTATAGAATCTTTTATACCTGCCTCACGTATGTTTATGTTGGTGACATTCCTAACCTTATGGGAAAGTGCTGTTAAGAGCAAAACTCCAAAATTCCATCTCCACTTAACTTTCATCTGTCCAGCTTTAAGTGCAGGGAAAGTAGTGAACATCTTGAAGAGCAAACAGTGACACACTAGCAGTGATTACACTCAAAATTTACTTAAAGTGAGCAGTATTACATGTCATTTAATCACTAGTTTTGGAGAATTAGCTACATGTTATATTCTTTTCCAAATTAGAACATGAGATAAGAAATGTATAAGATTTCCATACTTTATTCATGTGGGCTTCTGTCATTTTCCTCAGTGGGACTAGTTTCCATGATTTTCTTGTATCCATTTCTAGATCCTCAATTGTAACTAGCTGTTCTCTATGTAAACTTCCTGTGTACTTGCTTTGGCTATTTACTCGACCAAAAAAAATATTATTTTGTCTGTCCAAAAAAGAAATGTACAATACTTTTCCTAGCTAAAAATCTCGCATTTCCCTGCTATTAAGTGTCCATGCCATGTACAAAAGCTAACTCCTCCAATAAGGCACACGCAGACGTGTATATATTCTTGGCAAGAATAAATTTATTTAAAATTACCAAACTTGACACTGCTGAAATAATCTTAGTTTCAAAACTTAAACTGATATATACACACCTTAAATAAATATATAAATATATATATTAAAAACGAAATGACGGAAGAAAGAAAACAATACGAACTATAATCACTGAAACTGAAGTAGCCTACCTAACTTAACTCAGAAAGGAGCCTCAAGTGATTCATCCCAAACTTCTGCACTCCCATTAGAAGCATCTTCAACATCTTCCTCCATCGAAAGTCTAATATATTCTCTATGCGCAAAGCGATCCCATTCTGTCAATGTTGGATTCTCACGTTCCTGGTCAAAACATAATGTTATTCTGTCACCAACAATGGCAAGCAGCAGTGCACCACATTTTTTTCTCTTCTAATGTGTCATCAAACAGTGTTAAGAAATAGAAGCATTTCAAGTACCTGGCGAATGAGAAATGGATCACGAGTTTCAAAGGCCATAAACTTATTAAGGTTAAAAAGAATATTAAATACACTTCCTGAGAGTTTACATCCTTTCAGATCACGCAGTGTGATATAGCTCTCATTCTGCAAGCACAAAAACTTGGAGTAAAAACCAGCAAAATATTCTCTAATTGCTGATGTCTTGGTAACAATATTCAAGAAACATTCGCTACAAATAGCTAAATGAGGTCACGATAAGCATTATTATCAAAGGACCAGTTTCCTACAAAATTTGTTTCTAGACTTGGAAAGTAAACTGTGTTTCTACACTTCCTTTTTAGTCCAAAAGAAAAGAAATGAAAATGGAAGGGATAATTACAAAAGACCCCAACAAAATATTATTCAGTCTCAAAAACACCTTCAAACTATGATTCATAACAACTCATCTCCAAAACAAACACCATTTGTTACAAGTTTCCCTTTGGGCCAGGTCGGGGCATCAAATGGGGGTAAAATGAGGAAATTACTCCCATATACAATAAAACTAACTCAAGAAAAAATCTTTTGAAAAAAAAATAAAAGTATAAGATATCAATGGCCCGCCTTAAGAGCCATGGTCCTTGCTCCCATGGTCACCAACCTCTTAGTGGAGAACAATTAAGCTCCCACTTTGAATTGGAGAAACTTCGCAATAAAATGTGATAACCCGTACTGTCTACTAACTAATATGTGTAGGTAGTGTATGAGATCCCACATTGCTTGGGAGGGAGAAGTTCTTGCTCTTTATCATGGTTCTAATGGGCTCTAATTGTATCATTGATTAGTCTTTTTGGTGTAAAGGCCCATATGAGGCTCGGGCTTTCACTTGAGGAGCTACAAATGGTATCATGGTCTATCTCAATCAGAAGTGTGGGACTTGATTTGTGCCACCTACGATGGACTGGCCGGACGAGGACGTCAAGAATTTAAGGGGGAGAGATTGTGATACCAGAATGTCTACTAACTTATATGTGTAGGTGGTACATAGGATCTCGCATTGCTTAAAAAAAAGAAGTTCTTACTCTTTATAACAATTCCAATGGGCTCCAATTATACCATTAACTAGTCCTTTTAGAGTAAAAGCCCAAATATGGCTTGGGCTTTCATTTGGGGTGTTACAAAAAATGTTCAATTTAGGGGTGAGATGTTACGAGTTATGGCTTGAAAGTGTGTTTAAGATGAGGGTTGTAGTTTGAGTTCTATTTATTTATTCTTTTTGGAATTTACCCAAAAACAGAGAAAAAAAATGTTTTCTGGACGTCCAACATCACTTCACTTACAAAAAGCTTTAGTTACCAATTAGTGCTCTAGTATATATGATATATCAATTATCATTAGCAGTAACTTTTATTGAAAAATACAGTCAATAAAAACAAAACAGACAGAAGCCTAAAAGAGAAGGTGAACCTCAGGTCCAATCATGTCAATTATTTGGCACAATATATCCTCAAAGAGCACGGGCTCTTGGGCCATGCATTCCATTCGATGCAACTGCTCCTCATAAAAGAATTGCAATTCGTTCCGTGTAACAATCCCATTTCCATCCAGATCAATGCATTTGAACCTGAAAAGACAGTATAGTGTCAAAACTAGAGCACTGCTGATTGCACAAATAGTCTTTATGGATATCAAAGGATCTCAGAATAAAGTCACCCATGGCAGACATGTCTTATATATGAATTAATGACAAGTTCAGAAAGAAATGATGGGTTCATGACAAGATAAAGATGGGTTTTATAATATTGGGAGGCTGCAGGAAGTTGTGGATCTGCGCCACCTCTTTTTTATTTTTCTGTTCTTCAAAGTTTTAAAATTATTTTAGTTGTTTTAATGGTATGTCATTTTCATCATTTCACCTCTGAAAGGCCTGTAAGGATCAGTAAAATCGAATTGACCAGTTTTTCACTGTTTGGTTTGGTTTTCTATGCATCTCAGTTGGTTTTGTTTCAGTTATACCTTTTCCATTTTTCAATTTGGTTCTGTGGTTTGAATTTTGCACCCTGAAACCAACCAAACCAACAAAAACATAATTTTTTATCTACTAAATAAAATAAATATTGCATAAATAAAAATTATATTTACTAGTGTAAGCGTATGAATCTTCATACTTGAGACTATAAAAGGTAATCTAGTCATTTGTGAAAGTGTTTTTGTTCAGTCAGTTATTTGTGAAAGTTATGACCCATGTATACTGAGGATTTAAAAAAAGCTATGTGTTTGTGAAATTTCTTAAACTTTTTTAACAAGCTTGCAATTCACAGGGGTAAGAATATCGAATGCATTTATTTTTGTTATGGAGCTAGTTATAATTTAAGATGCAATTAAGACGGAGTGTGAAGAAGGGGTTGTGTCGAGAAAAATGGCGACTAAGTGTGAAAGATAAATTTGAAAAGTATTGATGATGGCAGAAGATAATGAAAGGGAGACAGTCCTAACTAAGTCAGAACACAAGAACCTCTGTCTACACTATAAGACAAGCTACCCATTCCATCTATCATATCCATCGACTCTATATCAATAAAATATCTTCATTTTTTTATAAGATAGAATATCAATAAAATATCTTCTTATAAAAAAAATCTATCATATCCGTCGAGTCTGTCCGATTTATTTGTATCTATAGAGAATGCAAGAGACTTTGCAAATAGAATCGAATATGCTGTTGTATATTCAGTTGGTTCTTGATCCTTGATACGAGTTGCGAAACCTTGAATTTTGTTTGGAAACCTGGTATACTAATGATGTTGTCAAGGTTATAGTGTTGACTAATAAAGTTAAATATGCTTTGACTCGCTTATATAATGTGAATTTGAAGAGGAAGAATAGGGCTGTTTTATGCAAAAGAGCAAAACACAAGTCATTCGAACGAGGAAATAAGTAAAAATACGATTAAAATAGAGGATAGGAGGAATTGCGGTTGGCTCGATTTAAGAAAAATTTAGAGCTGGGAAATTCTTTGGAAAGGAAAACAAAAGTGGATAAATCTTGGCTAGGAATTGTGAAGAAGACGAGGGGATGTTTCACATATTAAACCCTGAGGGGTAGCTCAGCTGGTCTAGCCTTGGGTTTGCTCCCCAATGGTCACCAGTTCAAGTCCCCTTAAGGCCACTAAGGGTTTACCTGGTCATTAACTTCAGGGCCCATGAAATTAGTCGAGGCGCGCACAAACTGGCCCGGACACCCACGGTTATCAAAAAAAATGTTTCACATATTAGTTTGGTGGAATGTAACTCTGTGAGATAAGCATGCTTTCAAAAGTTGCACAAAATGATTTTGCAATTCTGGTATCTACAGTGCCTTCTAAATCTGCATTTAGCATGACATGCTGCATTCTTTATCCTTTCAGTAGTAGCTTATCTTTTTTTTTTATAAGTTCAGTAGTAGCTTATCTATAAAAGAACATTGCAAATGCAACCACCAAAGCAATTGCAAATGCAGTAAAACAATTGCAATTGCAACCACCAAAGCAAAGGTTCAGCCGTCCAAAGTATATAAAAGAAAATTACAAAACAACTACATACCAACTACTTACCAACCACTTAGCCAAAATAAAATAAATTAAAATCGCATATTGTCAAATACCAAGTAAACCAAGCACACATGATTTAACCAAAGCATTGCCAAAAACATGTTAAATTAGTAAATAAAATATTAATTAACTTATTCATATCCATACATAAGAGTAAGTTTATATCAAGGAAGCATAAATAATAAGATTAAAATTTCATGCTATGATTATTATATTTATGATATGTATAATATATATATAGTATATAGTATATAATAATTCTATATATATATAATTATGTATAATTTGGTTTGGTTTGGTTCACAAAACATGGGAACTGGAGACCAAACCAAATTCCAAGAAAAACCGGTTCAGTGAACTAAAGCTAACTGAACTGATCGGTTTGGAAGGTTCGTCAGTTCTTTCTTTCACCCTATGCATAAGATCTGGTTCGAAAATGAAATCAGAGAATTCCAGCATAGAGCGATTAATGTGAGATTCCGAAAATGAATGACACTAAAATCACCACCTATGGGCCATGGTATATCCGCCAACTATGAAGCCCGGCCAATTCTTCCCACCGTAACCTTTCAGAGTCAATATTTGGGCCATATACACCTACAAATGCCCACAATAATCCATCTTATATGTTCTTAAATGACCAAGACACGGTGAACTCTCCCACACACTCATCCAATCTCTTCACCACCCTTTTCTCATACATAACTAAAACATCCCTAGATGTCCATTTTGACGGCAGGCAAGACCAACCAACATGTTGACATCTCCATAAACTCCGAACAAATCCTCTTGTGATAAATTCCAGCTTTGTCTCTTGCAAACAAACTACATCTCCCTTTCATTGACAAAGTAAGTTTCTAATTTGGACCCGCTTGACAGTCTCATAACTCGTTCGGCCCCATTACATTCCATGCTATTATTTTTTGTTTCATAAAGAGACCACCTTTGCCCTTCCATTGGATCGTCCCTGGCTAGAGCTCCTCTCTCCTACATCATCATCATTGCCAAAGTAAGCCTCTTTAGTTCTCTTCTCATTTTTTGGCCGAATTGAGAATATGCTCAGATATTGGATGGGAATATCCTGCCTTGATGGCAATGAGTAAAGCCCTTTTCACCCCTACAGTCCTTCGACGGTAACACTCATCCCTACCGATCTTCCCTTTTTACCCCCTACTCCTTCGCTGCATCACTGATGCATGGGCCACTCCCCCCATCGCCACCTTTAGCTTCCATCCCTTTTGGCTCATGCTTCGTGGATGCACCATCCATCACTGCCTCTGCATACTTCGATTTAACCTGTTTCCCCTTGTTTAACATTGTGCCCGAGGCAGTGGTAAGTAGAGGCAAGGCTTGAGTCTCATGCTTGCCTTTGTTTAAGGCCTTGCCAATCAAGATAGTATGCACAGACAGCGTTTGTGTTAGCTCCGCTGCGAAGCTTTTCCACCCTCTTCCCTCCATTCCTTCCGGTATAACTATAAGGCCTTGTCGCCCACCTCACCGTATTCTGTCAAGTCCAGATAACGTCCATAAGCATTAGACCACCACTGTGCAAAATATGCTTTGCTGTCCTCACGATATGTTTTGCAGAAGTCTTTATTCTCCACTAATTATGAGCATTCTTCCATCGCATGTGCGAAGCAGTATGCACTATGACAGCATAGCACCATTTCCTTCTTAGCCTTCCTACTCTCAATAAGGTGTATGAACTTTGCACCCTCCAACGATAAATCAAACACCTTTGTTTTTTTATGAACCCCATCTGTATGGCTAATAATAGTGTAATAATCAACAACCAACTGTTGAACTAATCCCAGCAAAGAGTCACCTAGAAGAAATCACCAGCCCACCATCATCGGGAGAGAATGACGAAAACGAGGAGAAAGAGAACTAAAGAAAAACAATTATGAGATCTACCACAAACTATGACATTTTTGCTACGTGCATTCCAAACTTTCAATTTTGATACATTGCATTCTCAAATTACGAAAAAGGTAGTAATGTGCACCTTCAATTAATACCTAGCCATTAAGATGGTGCCATCTGGCCTATTGTTTTAGCTCATCTTAAAGACTGATCTTAACCAAAGGCACATGGTAACTTTTAGGTAGTTTGAGGATCCAAGATGTCATATTCAATAGTTTAGATTGGACATTAAAAAAGTGTAGTAGTTTTTTTTTTCTGGGTTTAATTTAGTATAGATACAAAAATACAACTTTAACAAAGTTTGGGTGTGCAAAGTACAATCAACCCAAAAGAAAGGAAAAAAATTTAAATAATTCAACTTCAAACAGCTAGCATGAGTTTTTGAGGCTTTTTAAAACCTTTAACACCAAATTTTAATTTAACTATTTGGAAATCAATATAACATGTGAAACTTTGCACTAACATGTTCGTTCAAAGGCCTTTCTTAATTTTGCAAGAATTTCATCCAAGTTTTCATTTCACCAGCACTTCTAGACATTTCGTATATGATTAAAATCATATATCTCTTTCTCCCATCCCTAATAATTTACTGAACCATCTAAAGGAGGACATGTATGTCTCATTTCATTACCCTTCCTCCCTATTGAGTACTGATAAACGTATCAAAATTATGAGACGCAACGAAAGTGATATATAACACAAATAAGATGCCCAGTCATACCAATACTCAAGACTAGGTTCAGATGATTTATCCTCCTCTGACAGTATGAAGTACACAAAATCTTCATACCCCATCTTTCCCTCAACCTTACTAGTGAACTTCCTTGCAACCTGAGCAGATATTAAAGAATAGCAAGTGAGTGTTCATATCATCAATATACACACATAATATCGAGAGATTAAGAGAGAGAGAGTAATTAGATAGATAATATAAAAGAGAGAGAAATAGTAATTAGAATCCTTCAATGGAAGAAATTTCTTCCACTGAACAGCAGGTAAACTGATCTAAAGCAAAGCCCCAACTGACACAAACCTGAGAAAATATTCTATCAACAATCCGGTAGGTAAGCGCATGGTTACCATATCTGATAAGGTTCTCTTTGTCGATCAAAAAATCATGATCCGTATCCAGCTCCCAAAACTTGCAGTATATAACATAAAAATGTTCATAAGAGAAGTACCTGAGAAGTGTGATATAAAGAAAGGGTAAAAGTGTTAAAATTTTGATACTAGATATTTTTAACTAAGAATGGTTCCTAAAACAAATTTTTGATTGTGTTACTTGTCATAAACATCAGTTCCCTATTTAACCACCATTTATCTTTTATTTGAAGGTGACCTTCATTTGTTATACCTCAATACTTTGTTGATGTCCTCTTCTTCGTCTGCATGTTGCATTGCGTCAATTAAGTTACCACGTTTCAGCTCCCGGAGGCTAAGATGACCATTCCCAGCTCTATTTATGTAGTAAAATATTCTGTATATGACAGTTTCAGCTGTCCCAATGCAATAATATTTTAAGTTACCAAGTTGCAACAGATAAGTAACAATTCCATCTTTTGACACGCATATAAGGAACATAAGGGCATGCCAAAAGATGAGTGGTTATGGTCATATCAATTACAAGCAAATTATAAATCAACAGCTAAACCATGAATCAAGGAAAAATATATCAGAAAGTGGTGCATGTACTTCTTTTATGAAGCAGAAGTACAACAAATTCAAGAATAGTCTTTGGTTCAAAATCAGCATTCACGATATATAATATTGTACACAAAGCTACATTAATTTGTACTACGTATAAGCGAACATATAATAAAGCTAATATCTACATAAAATAGATAGCCATAATTTCTTGGGAAAGTTCTACGTAAAATAGCCATTTTCAGACCCCTCAGGTAAAATTGAGTAATGTCGAGACAGGTAGTGGACCTGAACGTTGTTGGATCAGTTGGTTTGGCAGCCATCATAGAAAACTTTGTGAAAGATGGTCCCAATTAGCATAGTGTGGTGCATTTGCTGGAAGAGGAAGGCTCACAGCTTGAAGAATGGCAAGAAGGATATGAGGAGCTAAAGTATTTCTTCTTCAGATCCTTTTTATCTTTTTGGATGACAGCAGTCATGAATCTCTCCAGTTTTACTTGGTCTTTGTTTATTACTCTCTCCACATAGGTGATTCTGTATGTATATTTCTGGTGTACTTGGTTGCACCTTTTGCTCGTTAATAATATTATACTGTAAAAAAATTGTCTTCTCAAATTATCATTCTAGGTAGAAATGGCAGTACCTGCCTTGCCCACGACAGTCATTAACCTCAAATATGTAGCTATACTGCAGATCAAAGAAAACCTAAGTAGAGTTCTTATGCTCTCTTCTGCAGTAAGCCCACTCAATTTCAATCAGCTTAGAAGAATTCACATCCGAACTAATCAAAGGAGAACCTCCTAATAGTTTACATTAGATCCTAATCAGCAATATAATTTTTTTTTTTTTTTTTGATAAGTGAATCAGCAATATAATTGACTGAGGTCTCCTTTATAATCACCACAAGTAGTTTTTTTTTTTATATAAGTAAGAAGTAAGTTTCATTGATATGAATGAAAAATAGGCATAGCACATGTACACAGAGTATACAAAATAAAACGCCTAAATACATTCTAAAAGCACTACATTAAAGATAAGAAATCATGCACATTGTTTCCATTAAGGACAATAGCTGAAAACCATAGGAGTAAAGTGTGTAGAAAAAAATTTTGAAGCTTTGTTCTCTCTCTATCTTCAAAGCACCTAGCGTTCCTCTCCATCCAAATACACCACATAATACATAAAGGTATCATCTTCCAAACTCCTGCCACCTAGGGGCAGCCTTGAATACCCTTCCAGCAAGCAAGCATATCAACCACCTTTGACGGCATAACCCAAGCAACATTCACTCTACTAAATATCTCATCCCACATCTCTTGTCACCTCACAATGCAATAAAAGATGGTCTACTAATTCCCCGTGGTTTTTGCGCATATAACATCAATCCATCACAATGAGGCCCCTCTTCCGTAAGTTGTCCGTGGTTAGAATAGTCCCCAGGGCTGCAGTCCACACAAAGAAGGCCACTTTGGAGGGTACGCAAGACCTCCAAATGCTCTTCCACGGGAAAGGTACATTGCCTTGTTAAGCCAGCATTTTATAATATGCCTTCACTGTGAACTTCTTGTTGCTACTAGTTCTCCATTGTATTCTATCAACCTGTGCCATTGCCTCTCCTGAGGAGTGTAGCAAGTTGAAAAATTCTGCAACGATAAACAGCTCCCAATCATGGTTATCCCGAGTGAATAGAGTTCCACTGATAGGTACCATGAGCAAACACTAGCACATCTGCCACCGCAGCGTCCTTATTAGCTGCAATACTATAGAGAGCTGGGAAGGCCCTCTCCAAAGAGCGCTCTCCACACCAAACATCCTGTCAAAACCTGATTCTAGTACCCTGACCAACTACATAACGGATGTTGTTTTCGAAACACTACCAACCCCCCCTAATATATCTCCACAAACCCACGCCATACCACCCCTTCACTAAATTAGTGCACCAACCACCCCAAGCACCACCATGCCTAGGGTCAACAACTTCCTTCCACAATGACTCACCATCCAAATGATACCTCCATAGCCATTTCCCCAATAAAGCTTTTGTTGAAAGTCCTTAGATTACGCACACTCAAACCTCGACTCGATATTGGGGAACAAACTTTATTCCAATTAACAAGATGAAATTTGTTTTCCTCCCCCATACCACCCCACAAGAAAGCCCGAAATAACCTTTTGATCCTATTCGCCACCCCAGCAGGCAACAGAAATAGAGATAGGAAATAAGTCGGGAGATTAGATAAAGTGCTTGTGATTAGTGTAATCCGCCCTCCCTTCGATAGATACAACTATTTCCACCCGGCCAACCTTTTCTCCACTTTCTCAATAACCCCTTCCCAAATAGCTCTTGCTTTGAAAGTCGCCCCCAAGGGGAGGCCCAAATATTTCATAGGTAGACAAGACACTTTACAACCCAAGAGATCTGCTAGCTTGCTGATTTGAGGCACCCCACCCACCGCCACCATCTCAGATTTGCCAAGGTGGACCTTAAGCCCCGACACGGCTTCAAAGGATAACAAAAGTGCTCGTAGAGCTTGAAGCCCAACTCCGCTTCACAAAAGAGGAGTGTATCATCTGCAAATAAAAGATGTGAGATCATAATAGAGCCATTTGTACCATTACCCACCGAAAATCCAGTTAAGAAACAACCCTCAACAGCAGCCTTCACCACCCAGCCAAGTGCTTCCATGACAATAACGAAAAGGAATGGAGACAAAGGGCGAGAACTGTTAAAGAAACCCGCAGGGGTACCATTAACTAACACTGAGAATTGGGCAATAGTAATATAATGACGAATCCATGAAATCCACCTATCACCAAAATTGCACCTCCCAAGAGAGTAAAGGAGGAAATCTCAATTTACGTGGTCATATGCTTTCTCCATATCAAGCTTACATAGGATGCCTGGTGTGCCCTCCTTCAACCTATAATCCAAGCACTAATTGGCAATGAGAACTGAATTAAGGATCTGCCGCCCCTGTACAAAGGCATTTTGAGGTTTTGAAATAATTTGCTCCATCACCAAGCTTAACCGATTATCAAGGACCTTTGAAATAATTTTGTAAACCCCACTCATCAGGCTTATAGGACAAAAATCCCCCACTTCCATCGCCCCATGTTTCTTTGGTATGAAGGCTAAGAACGTCGCATTGAGGCATTTCTCAAATTTTTTTTAAGGCATGGAATTCAAGAAAAACCTGCATTACATCACCTTTCACAATCTCCCAACAATGTTGGAAGAAACCCATCGAAAAACCATCCGGCCTAAGCGCTTTGTCTTTAGCCATACTGCTGATAACCTTATACACCTCATCTTCTTCAAAAGATCTTTCCAGCCAATTCGCACTCTATATGTCAATTGACTCAAAAGGCAAATCAAGCTTGGCCTCCAACAAGTCGGTTCCGTGAGCAAGTTCTCATAGTAATTCACGATATGATCCTCTACTTCAGTAGGGGAAGAGAGAACTTGATTACCTGTCTTGAGTGTCTCAATAGTGTTGTTGCACCTATGTGAGTTAGCCATTCTATGAAAGAACTTCATACATTTCTCCCCTTCTTTTAACCAAAGAACCCTGGATTTTTGACACCACGAGGTCTCCTCCATCAACAACACCCTCTCCAATTCAGTCTCCACACTCTTCCTCAACAGTACCTCTTCGGAAGTATCTCCCATCAATACCTGCCACTCCAACTCTTGTAACTCCTCCATAAGAGTAGTATTCTGGTTGTCAATACTGCCAAAGACTTCCATGTTCCACCTCTTTAAATCTTGCTTTAAAGCCTTAAGCTTACCTGTAAGAATAAAGCTAGGGGTACCCGTGAGCTAATAAGAAAACCACCAAGAACGAACTTTCTCAACAAACCTGTCCACTGTTAACCACATATTTTTAAACTTGAAATACTGGCGGCCCCTATGAACTCTACCACAATCTAACAAAATAGGAAAATGATCCGAACAAACCAGGGCCAGCCGCTTCTGCCTCAGCTCCGGAAATTGGGCTTCCCAAGAAGGAGAAATAACAAATCTGTCAAATCTCGACCACCCCCTACTATTGGACCATGTAAACTCACCCCCAACAAGGGGGAGGTCCATAAGGTCCAAATCAAACATAAACTCAGAAAACTCCTCCATAGCTGTAAAAGTGCAAGAGTTACCTGATCTCTCGCTCAGGAAGCGAGTGATGTTGAAATCCCCCATACACCACGGCACGCCCCATAGACAATATAAGCCTCCCAACTCCTCCCAAGGTCTTCTCCTCTCTCTATCCAAATTAGGCCCATAAATGCCTACATAAGCCCATTCCCACCCATCTGCTACATTTTTAAAAAGATTACCAACCGAAAAAGTCCCAATGCACTCCTCAACCGCCTCCACCACCCTTTTATCCCACATTAAGAGAAAACCCCCAGCCGCTCCTACTGAAGGCAAATAAGACCAACCTACATACGAACACCCCCACAAGCTGCAAATCAGTCTTCAATCAACGATCCTCAATTTTGTTTCTAGAAAACACACCACATCAACCTTCCACGATCGCAATAAAGATTTAATGCGGAGGTGCTTATTGCGATCATTAAGCCCCCACATGTTCCATGAGAGGATCTTAGGTTTCATGGACAAACATAACTCCCCTCCCTTTCATTCTATCCCTTCCGTCACTCCCCTCCTTCACTTCATAATTTATAGAGCATTTAAAAGCCTTTTAAGTTCCCTATCTCTCTTAGTGGCAGACTTCGATCGGCTATCTTCAATGGCAACAAGGAGAGCCCTAAATTGTTCTTCAAAGCCTGGACAAGACACCCCAAGACAAGCTTGCAGGTCCTCCACTTTCTTAAACACCCAATCCAAAATGAATTGGTCTGAATTCGGATTTGGGGGAAGCATGCATATAGGTTCAGCGTCTCCCCTATTAATGCACTCCCCTTCACAGATAGCTAACTGCAAATCTACCTCTTCTGGCTCCTTCTAGAAAGCTCATCATTTTTTTCATCATGTTCCACTACTCCAGATACCACCATAACACAACTGTTTGAAGCCAAAAATTCTCCAGGTGCCACTTGTGAAATCTGCGACCTGTTCTGTGCAAGTTCCGTGGCAGTGGGTGCTACAGAGGACGACGGCAAGTCCTTCGCATCTGCCCAGTTAGTCTTCCCAATCAAAAAGTCACCATAGATCCACCACTTGTGGCGGTGGGTGCCACAAGTAGTTGGTAGGCACCATAGATCAGGTCCAAACTCAATTGAAACCCAAACAAAGTATAATTTGATCACCATGAAAAGGATAATCAATCCACTTTCAGCTTCTAGGATACAACTAGCTCATAACTATATTAAAAAAAAATTTAAAAAAACAAAAAAGAAAAAAAAAACTAGCTTGGAACGCAATTTCTTTTAATGGCACCAGGCGTCCAAGAACAAAGCTCCAACAAATCCCGAGGGTGCACAGGTGATGCAAGGGAATTCGAGTCCGATATGCTCGACTGACAGGTGTGACGTTAATAGCACTAGACTACCTCGAGAAGGAGATTAGTGCAAAACCAGCTAAAAGAGATGAGCATTCCTCGATTGCGCAAGGAACGGCATTCCTAGGCTAGCTTGTGCACATGACAATATTTTGACCATAACTTTGGCTACGGGTATCAGAATCTCGAATATGACCCCCAATCCGGAAAGCTCTATTCGGCACACACGTCGTAGTCACCACGCTAGATTCGAGCCCAAAATCAGTTCTTTTCCCTTCTAAATCGTCATTTTAAGTTATTTTTCTATTATGGTAATGTTTATTTTGAGGACCGATTGTATACTGGATTGTCAGCTAGATTTTAGCAAGATACTTATTTTATCCCCATTTTATTATTTGGTCATAATTGTAATTTTGTCTCTTTTCCTTAGCTATATAAGCCCAGCTTGGGGGCTTTAGAAAGAAAATTCGATTTTTTATGAAGAAACCCTAATCTCAAAGTTCTCTCTCTGTTTGCGTTTTTCTCAATTTCAATCTCTAACTTCCGTTGTTTAGCTAGCCACCAGAATAATTCTTATTCTGCATCTGGCATCAGTGGGCATTAGAGCTTTAGCATTTTCTTGGGTGATTTATCATCAGTTTTCATGGATGGTGGTAGAGGTTTTGGTCGGCGTGGGCACGTTTCGATTGAGGAAGTCCCTCACAACAATCATAGCGTACAAGACGCGATGATTGCAAATTTGCAGAGGCAAATAGCAGAATTATTCCAGCGTCTAGAGGCACAAAACCTGGAGGGTCAAACGTATTTTGCCAATGATTAAGAAGCTGCGGTGGCTGACTCCTTTATTTTGTTAAACAATAATCTCCAATGGAATGTAAATTTCATTAGAGATATGCAAGACTGAGAAGGGAACAGTGTTTCTAATTTTTTTGGAAGATTATACCACATGAAGACTGTGCAAGGAAGGGAAGACAGTTTGCAGTGGATACATGCTAGAAATTCCAGAGTTTCAATTAGCTCCTTTTATAAGGCGTTAACTTGTCATTGTGCCAACAAATTCCCTTGGAAGAGCATCTGGAGATCTAAGGTGCCTAGTAAGATTGCATTTTTTTTCTTGGTTAGCGTCTCTTGGAAAAATCTTGACCACGGATAATTTGAGAAAGCATGTTTTTTTGTTGTGGATTGGTGCTTATTGTGTAAAAAAGATGGTGAATCTGTTGACCATTTATTTCTACGTTTTGAGGTGGCTAAGATTTTGTGGGATAAGATTTTTGGTAGGACGAGTATTGCTTGGGTGATGCCCAAGCAAGTGGTAGATCTTTTAGCATGTTGGAAAGTATTTACGGGTAGCCATCGTATTGTTGCGATATGGAAGATAATTCCTTCATGTTTAATGTGGTGCTTATGGTTGGAAAGGAATGGGCGATACTTTGAAGATAGAGAACGCTCTAGAGGAGAACTTAGAGAGTTTTTCTTTAGTACTTTGTGTACTTGGGCTAAGTTTCTTGTATTGAATGGAGATAACCTTCATGATTTGCTCGCAGCCTACTCTAGTTCTTAGCTTGTATTTAGGTGTTTTCTCTTGTATACTTCATGTGTACTTGGGCTATGCCTATTTACTTGTCAATTAAATCTCTTATTACTTATAAAAAAAAAAAGTTCAATTTAGTTTTTGTTTGAGTAGGAGAGAAAGTAGGGTGTTGATGCAGATAGCAATCTTCATTTCTGTACCACATTCAAGTTCCAATAGGAATATAAATTATACAAGCATCCTTGGACAGGAAATATGTTGAACCAAAACCATCCAATGAGTAAAATAGACGTAGGGTTTGAAGATTCAGTAGATCAAGTTCCTTCAATCCGGAAGAAATCAAAGGAACCAAAACAATAGCATGCACCCAATGGCCAACACCTCGTAAAGAGGGATGAAACCTTTCTTAAAAAATGAAAAAAAAAAGAAGAAAAGAAATGTCTGCTAGCCATGAAACATGTAGAGCAAATTAACAGGTTGAGAACAAACCATATCTTTCTTGAAACTCTGGTGTGCTCTGCAAGAACTCCAACCCTGGATGAGCTGCCAAAAGTTCTCGAAGCACCGGTTTGAAGTCATCCTGTTGCCAAGTAGGACATTCTCAACATAATAGAGAAATAGAGATTGACATAGCAAGTAACTTTGACAAACAATTAATACCACATTGAATTCAATGAATGTGGCCTAGGCTGCAAATATATCTCACATCTTGAGCTAAATAATAAGGAGAAGAACTAGAGATATAAAACAAAACAAAATACCTGGGTAAGAAATTTGGCATCCGGTTGCTTCAAAATAGTATATATTTGGGTTGCTATATCCATTGTCAGCATGTTTCCATTTACCCAATAATTGAGAAATGCATCCCTACAAAACATGTTAAGAAATTAAGCAAACATTTTTTTTTTATAAGTAAACGATTGTATTAATAATAATAGGTATAGCCCAAGTACAAAAGATCGTATATCAGAGATAGCACCTATCTAGGAAGAAACAGAGGATACAAGAAAGTCATGAACATCACGACCATTAAAATCTATAGCTAAGGCCCATAGAAATAGAGTTCTAATAAAAAGGGATCTAAGTTCCTTTATTGTGCACTCCTTGTCTTCGAATGTCCAATCATTTCGCTCCTGCCACAAACACCACAGAATACAGATAAGAACCATCTTCCACACAGCTTTGATTTGTGGGACCTCCAAGCGCTGTCACTAAGGCGGGCATAATCCAAGCTAAGTCTAATCTATGAAAAACTTCATCCCATAGCGCTCTAGCAAGCTCACAACGCAATAAGAGATGATCGATGGTTGGCCAATTGCCATTTGTTGATGCCCTGTTTGGAGTTTGAAAAACAGGAGAAATTTGAAGTCAACCCAAGTCAGTGGATAGCTAGGTACTTAGAGATATGCACAGGGATCTCAAAAGAAAATTACACCAAACCGTGGTGTCTAAGGCAGCAAAAACTTTGGACGAGAAAGGAAGACATTCATAGGCTTTACATAGTACTCTGCAATTTGTACAAAACTTGTTGGAGCAGGTTAGAGATGAGTTTGAAGGGATAATGTCCCTCAATTTCCAAGTGAAAGATCAAGGGTTTCTAGATTCTTGATTCGGTGCCCCTTGCTAATGAATGTTTGGATAGCATGATCAAGTCGGGAGTACCGGGTTTACTTTGTAAACTGGATATGTCAAAGGCTTATAATCAAGTTAATTGGAAGGGAACATGATTATTTGATTAATTTGCTTTAAAACTTCATCAAAAAAAAGTTAATTGGAACTTCTGGCTTCACATGCTTGAGCGATGTGGTCTTGGGGAGAAATGGCGTGCTTGGATTAAACACTACATATCCTCGGCCCGCTTTTCTGTTTTGGTTTTTTAATAGATCTAGAGGCTTGAGATAAGTGATCCATTATCCCCATTACTAATTGTTTTTGTAATAAAAGCTTTCAATAAAATGATTTCAGGTATTGTGGATGGGAGATTCCTTTCTGGATTCTCAATGGGAGTAAACATGGGTTAGTTAGATATCTCTCACTTCCTTTTTGCATATGACACTCATCTTTTGCGCGGCCAACCAAGATCATATTCGAGCTTTGTGAGCTCTGTCTTTGTTTCAAAGTTGCTTCTAGATTGAATGTGAGACTTGCCAAGTCATAATTGGGAGTATCTCTGAGGTGGAGATTATGGCCAATATCTCTTTTCCTATGAAATATCTCAGCCTCTCCCCTTGGCTGCCTCTTTCAAGTCTTTGTCTATTTGGGATGGGGTGATTGAAAAAATTGAGAGAAGGTTGGCTAGTAGGAAAAGTATGGATCTATCCAAAGGGGGGAAGGGTTACCTTGATCAAAAGTACTATTTCCAACTTACCTACCTACTTCTTATCTTTGCTTCTACCACCCACCATGGTGGCCCTCTAATTAGAGAAGTTGTAGCGGGATTTTCCATGGGGAGGTATGGACAAGGAGTTAACATCCCACCTTGTCAACTTGTCCCAGTATGCACCCCAATTTCAAGTGGCGGTTTGGGAGTTTGGAACTTGCTGGTTTCAACAAAGCTCTTCTAGGTAAGATGTTGTGGAGATACCAACTAGATAGAAGGCCTTATGGAGAGTTGTTATCGACTCAAAGTTTGGTGTGGACCATATGGGGTGGGGCTTTGGAAGCATATAAGAAGAATGGGATGCTTTCTCCAAGCACACTTGTTTCGAGGTGGGTAACGAGTCTACAATTAAATTCTGACATGATCTTTGGTGTGGCAAAGGTCCCTCAAGGAAGCCTTCCCCACTATTTACGACATTTCGAGGGTCCAAACAGCTTCAGTTGTGGATCTTCTTGACCTATCCCGTAGATCTCCCCAATGGAACATCACTTTCTTTAGAGCTACACGAGACTAAGAGTGGACACTTTCTCTGAGATCTAAATCTTGTATACTCTTCTAGAGTGAGGGAGGGTGAAGAAGACAAGTTGGTGTGGCAACCCATGAGGGAGGGAGGATTTACTGTTTGTTCATTGTACAAGTCTCTCACTACATACAATGCAAACCCATTCCCTTGGAAGCACATTTGGAAGACAAAGGCTACCCTAAAAACAAACTTTTTTTTATATGGACCTACTCACTGGGATAAATTCTCACTATAGATAATCTAAGAAAACGCCGGTTTATTATTATGGATTGATATTGTATGTGCAAAAAGAGTGGGGAGACTGTTGATCACCCACTACGTCATTGTGAGGTGGCCACGTCACACTGGAATGATGTCTTTGCTAGAGTGGGATTAGCTTGGGTAATGCCAAGAAGGGTTGTTGACTCCCTAGCAAGTTGGAATGGGCTAAATGGTAATGCTCAAATCGCAGCAATATGGAAAAGAGAAATTCTACATGGAAGCCTTACATCACACACCTCCCCCTAATCAACATGTAATTTGTCATTTTTTCCATTCTATCTATATGACCACATACAGATAGAATGGAAAAAATGACAAATCACATGTTGGTTAGGTGGAGGTGTGGTGTAAGGCTTAGCATTTCTCTATAGAAATTGGTCCCAAATTGTCTATGGTGTCTTTGGTGCAAGCGAAATTGAGGATCATCAACAGTTAGTGGACGAGCTTAGACTTCTATTTTTTAATACTTTATTCCATTGGTCAATTGTAATTAATTTCAGTCACTTGAATGGCCATGATTTCCATGTATCATTGGACACTCATGAGGTGGCGCTCTTGTATATGTCTCATGTACTTGGGATACGCCTAGTACTGTCCTCAATAAAGTCCTTGTTTTACTGCTCCAAAAAAAAATAACATCAGAAATTTTCACAAAACTTATGAGCTTATGAATTTTGTTACAACTGCAAGTACTTGAGTTTACCAATAAAATTTTCATCTTGCTTTTGATGTTTATGGAATTCTCTTATAACATGGTTCATGGAATAGTAACAATAATACCATCTCTAATCCTAGAGGAAGGGGCTGTTACAAGTAAAATAAACTGAAAGTGAACTTGTCACATGTTGAATACTACTTGTGGCAAAGAATTGGCATTCTAACTTGCTAAACAACCATGAGTATTTCCACTTCAGCGATAGAGGGTTGAACACTGGTCTTTGGAGCACAACACATGCTTTGATGATTGCCTAACTATAAAATGCACTACATTCACTTAAGCACTCCAGTCAGCTCAAAATTTGGTGTCAGCACCTAGAAGTATAGCTACCTAATCCATATTTGTTGGACCAGATTGTACCCAAATTTGATCTTTATTTTTCTGTGTCAATAATTCAAACAAGATTTTGTATCAATTTGATAAGATACAAATAAAATATTCTCAAAATTCTCCATTATATGACATGCTGCTTTTTCCATTCCTTCCCTTCAGGATCAATCGCGGTCATACTACTGAGGAATTTGCAAGAGCTATGATATTCTTCCTTTATCCTGGTCAAAATGTGAATAATCACAGAAGTGTCTGCATAAATTTGCAGGAAGTCAATTTGGCATAATCTAAAACCTATCAAGGCATCTAGAAACCCCCGACATGTAAGCTAGCTATGAATGGCAGTGGTAAGCCTTTCATAAATGTGATGTACTCTAATTAAAAGTTCCCGTACCCAACAGGAACAATGGAGCGGAAATATGCTCAAAACCAGTCATTCCTTGGGGAAGGGCGACGAGTTTAACAATTGTCCAGTTCGGTGGGGGAAGAAGCACGTCCTTAAAGTATGGGTAGGGTAGAACTTCTACTATAGCAGAGAGAACATTCAGATATTCGAGTTTCCTTGTAAAATATGAAAAAACAAATCCTGTTGAATTTGGAAAAGGCAGCAAAATTAAGAATACACAATATGTGGTAAAAAGTTAGATTAGACAATAACCGCTTCTTTCTCCAACAATGAAAAGTGCATACCTCGTCACAAAACCAGAGCTATTACTATCAATCTTTCTGAAAATGGATGCGGAGAAGAATGATGGTAGCTTGCAGACATCCTTAGTAACTGATTTAAATTCTGACATACGAAACAGACAATTAGTATATAGTTCTAGAAGTGTTACTTACATCGATGGTTGAGTATATCTCACCATGCATCTGCAGTCCATCCAAGTGGCCAGAGAAAAACTGATTCACTCTAAATAAACATTGCTCTTTTAGCTCATTTGGAGGTGGACGCCCATTTTGAAAGTAAAACTGCAGGCATTTCAAGTATCCATGTTAAATTTTTACAACATGAGACAACACCAACGCAGGGCCTTTCAGACCCATCTAAGGAGTAAATCCCAAATACACAATCACACCCATCGAAACCATGTATCAAGTAATCCATGGGAACTACTAGTGCAGAATTGAACCCAAGATGTCTGAGTCTACAACTCATCCCAAATCAACATTTGACCAAGTTAAAAACTATCACCATCAAACACCATAAAAACCACTCTAGCAAGCTGAGCACAAAGGGAAATAGACATCTAGAGAATCAGAATAGCAACTAGTGCAATCAAATTTTATTTTGAAAAATGATTATTGAAGTTTTGTCAAACCTGAGGTATCAATTCTTTAACTGGCTCACTAACCACTTTCAGGGGTGAAGCTAAATTTGAGGGACCAGCCCTCTGCTTCATTATCCGAGGAGAACCAGATATACTTCTTGGTGACAACGGAGGGGCACTTCCTGCAGGAAACATTGAAGGCAAAATATTGCTTGTGGAAGCATGTGGACTGGAAGAGTTTCCAGGGACATTCAAGGGACCACCTGCCTTTGCTTCGTTAACCAATGATGTTACCTGAAGCATGAGAAACAAAAAAAATTTAAAAACACTCCTTACATTGGCATCAAGAGGAAGATCAAAAAAGCTAATTCAGCAAGCAAGAAACAATATATCAAAGAATAGACCTTACTTACCATTATACAATGAGATGGTAACTAGTTTTATGAAAATGTCCTTCACTAGGTAAAAAGAAACTTATTAAACCACGTAAATGGGCATAGCCCGAGTACATAGGGAGTATACAATAGAAAACATCTAATTACAAGCTAAGAGCTAGAAAAAGCAACTAAGAAATCATGAAAGCAGGACCCATCCCAATAGCCGAAGCCCAAAGAAATAACGTAGGGAAGAAAAGATCTCTAAGCCCTCCCAATGAGCATTCTCTATCATTAAAACAAAGATCGTTCCTCTGAAGCCAAATGCACCACATAAGACGTAGGGGAACCATCTTCCAAATGGCAGCAATTTGGCGATTACCCCGAATTCCTCTCCAACAAGCAAGAAGATCCGCTACCCTTCTAGGCATCACCCAAGCCATACCAATCCTACAATCTTGTCTCATAGAACCTTTGCCACTTCGCTATGCAGAAGTCGGTGATCCACAGATTCTCCATTCTTTTTGCACATGAAGCAGCAATCCATGATAACGAGACCACGCTTTCTCAAATTATCAATTGTTAGAATTTTGCTACAGAAGCCAACCAACCAAAAACAGCAACCTTGGCAGGCACTTTACTCCTCCAAATGCACTTCCAAGGAAAATCATTAGGGGATTGATACGACATATCCTTATACAATGATCTAACTCAAAAGTTCTTGCTCCCTGAGATGTCACCCACCTCCCAAACCTGTACGGATCTAATAAACCTCACATTCCACTGAAAAGAGCCATTGGACTTGTCCATATAATTTGCCATAGAAGCTCCCTGATCGAATGCAATCCTGAAAAAGAGATGGGAAAGCATTCTTTAGGCAATGTCCCCACACCAAATATAATGCCAGAATCTTATCCGAGATCCCCCCACCCACCAAAAATCTGAAATTGCAAATAAAATCCCCCCCTCCATTATGAATATATTTCCACACTCCCACACCATACACGCCTCTTACTTCATTTGAACACCACCCTCCACAAATGCTCCCATATCTAGCATCAACTGCATTCCTCCAAAGGGCACCCCCCCTCTCTCTCCTAGTGATACATCCATAACCATTTCCCTAGGAGTGCCTTATTAAAAATTCTCAACTTTCGAACACCTAAACCTCCTCTTGAGAATGGGAAACAAACCACCTCACAAGAAAGCATGAAAGATATTTATAATTCCATTAGAAACCCCTACAGGCAAAGGAAATAAAGATAGAAAATACGTAGGAAGGTTAGATAAAGTGCTCTTAAGTAAGGTGATTCAATTCTTCCCCCTTTAGAAAAACAAATCATTTTCCATCCATCCAATCTCCTCTCTATCTTTTTAACAACACCATCCCATATCGCCTTTGACTTATGAGAGGCCCCCAAGGGGGGAGACCAAGATATTTCATGGGCAAAGTCTACACCTTACAACCCAATATATTGGCCTAGTCCCTTATAGTATGCACGGAACCTACAGGTACCATTTTAGACTTCATCAAATTCTCCTTTAGACCTGAAACAGCTTCAAAACAATGCAGAAGGCCCACACCGAACGAATTTGTTCATGATCTGGCTCACAAGTAATCAATGTGTCATCAGCAAAGAGGAGATGTGATACATTTACACTGCCAATAGAAGATACACCCACCAAAAAACCAAAAAAAAAACCCCCATCCACCACCACCTCCAAAATTATACTCAGCACATCCATTATTAAAATAAAAATGAAAGGCAATAAAAGACCCCCTTGTCTCACGCCATGGGAGCTATTAAAAAGTTCTATGAAATTATTGATCAAAAAGCACACTAATGTAAAAACCTAAGTGAAAACAAACTTAACTGCATTCTATTAACCATTAGTTAGAGATAAGTAGATAATCAAAATCCAAATCAGGTCCAAAGAAATAGTTTGGCATGAAAAGCTCCTTTCTTTAAACCATATGTAGATACACAACTCACTTTGCCCTCCCCACACCTTAATTATGAAGGAGGAGATGCCATTATATTTGGCAATTATAACAATCTCCTTTCTCCAATTTGAACCACATCAATATTCCAAACTTTGCAATAATTAATTTTCCCAAATCCAGCTTGTATTTATATAGAAAACCATGAATCCAATTATCTTGGAAGTTAGAAGAAATTAACAAAACCACCACCACAATTATATCCATTGAAAATAACACTAGGCAACACGTATCATGCTACCAAGTCCTGCCATAAGAACCTCCATGGAATCAGCACCATGTCAGCATCACCATCAATTTGCCAGCAACTATTAATCGATCACCTCCTGCATCAAACACTCTGCAACCACAGACTACCACCACCAACAAACTACCATCAACAGAAATTAGAGATATTTGCCACTTTGCCACCAACCCCTACAACTACTATATATGAGCCTTGAATATTTTTTCTGTGACAACAGATTTTTTTGAAGAGCAAAATCTTCCAACTGTCTGGATAGTAAAATCAAAGACAATTGTTGTTTCCCCAAAGTAAATAAAGATTAAATTGAATTATTATCTGAGAAAAAAACTGCATGTCGAATAATTTACTGGTTGAAGTTGACTTCTAAGACAACCAAAGACAACATCAACAAATCTCCACTCTCGTGCAAACTCTCAAGGCAGCCATTTATGATAGTAATAACCAACACGATCTCAATCTACTTACAAAATCTGATGTATCTTTGTTCAGTGACCTAAAAACAGATAGGGAAATTCGGGAAATTAAGGCTAAAAGGCCCATTATCAAAACCAGAAGCCCTTCTTAGTTACACCTTTTTTTTATAGGGAACAGGTGTCCGGGACTTTGTCCTGACTAATCCCGGGGGTGCACTTACCCTCAGCTTTTTTCCTAGTTACACTTGTACACCACAATACCAGGAAGCCAGCTCCCATGAATCTAAATATTAGATAACAGTCAAATTTCCTAGTCAAACTTCAAGCGATAAAATTTCCATTCCCAGATAGTATTCTCATTTAGAGACCTCTATCATTTGTGCCAGAAGTTAAAAACACATCACCATGCGCAAAAAAAAATACCTACATTCCTTGTTTTCATAAGTATACCTACGTTCCTCGAAATTGTATGTTCCTACTCGCATTCTCTTTTCTTCCAAGAAACAAAGCATACAAACGACCGCATTCGTAAAGCAATGTAAGTTTCAGAGTCGTAGACCTACCTATTTCAGATACGAATGCAAGGGAAACATTAAATTATCAAAGCATTACTCTCACGTACCTGCCGATTAGAGTCGGGGAGCGAGAGCCACTGCTCAAAGAGCTTCTCGACGAAGGCCAGGTTCGATTTGAGGGTCAGAGGAGACACCTCCGGGAGCTGCAGAATTTCGGCGTCAAACAACGCCGCATCTATCCCGATCTCCATATTCATTAGAATCGATCCCTCTACTTCTCTCTCATTCACAATTATCAAATCAGAAGAACCCTACAAACAATCGAAGCTCGAAGAAGTTGAGTTTCGAGATTCAATGCAGTTTGGATTGATTTTTGAAGGGGTGAGGAAGCGGGAGAAACCCTAGATCCTGGCGAAATTGAAGGATCGGAGATTAGAGAGGGGAGAAAACCGAGAAAGCGACGGAAAGTTTTTGTCAGAGACTCAGAGATGGCTGCGATTGGGGACAGAGCGAGCTTTGTGAAATGGCAACCGAAACCGTGTGAAATTGTTGAAGAACTTACACGTGCCTATGTGCTCCAGATCATGTGCACTAGTTTTGTTTCCTTTCTTTTTCTTGCATTTTTGGGGCCGACTCTCCTCTTATTTTTATTTTTATTTTTATTTTTATTTTTATTTTCTTATCTCGTTTGAACACGTTGAATATTTCATAATTATACAGAGGAAGAATATTTCATAATTATGTAAATAATAATAAATGATTTTTGTTAAAATATTTTATTAGAATCTAAAAAATAATAAGAAAAAAATTAAACAAAAAATTATATAGTTAAAAAAAATTGTTTGAATTTAATTTTTAATATTTTTTTATTTTAAAATTTGAAAATTTTGTATTGTTTTTATATTTTATTTGAAAGTTTGGAAAAATTGTGTTGAATTTTGTTTGATAATGATTAAGTAATAATTAGATAAAAAATATATATTTAAAATAGAAGTATTTTATATTTTAGTGATATTATAAAAAGTTTAAAAAATATTTAAGAATATATCATTCCCCAAACAAGGCTTTAGTTTGCTCAACCAATTTATTTAGAAAAGAGAAAATGCTCACCTGGGAAGTAGTGAGAATAAGCCATTTACATGTTAGACTACCATTGTAGATATACATAAAACGCAACGAGAAGTACTATAATTATAAAGAAATCTTACAAAAATAAATCTATAAAATAGCATACTTCATATGATATGTTAGATATATTTTACAATAAAAGTAGATTTACAATCTAACGCACCACATCAAATCATGTCAATTTGTGAATTTATTTCTATAAAAAAAAATTTGTGGTTAAAATAGTTCTCAAACACAGCACTATGGCCATTTAAAAGTCAAAGTGTCTATTTTCTCTAATTTCACCTCATCGCAACCTCACTCATTTGGACTGTGATGCGATCGAAAAATATAGATAAAAACGAAATTGTTTGAATGGATTTCAGGCTGGAAAAAAATATATATATATATATGTAAGGTCAAAAATTTTAAAAAAAATTTAAAGATACTAATAAATCAAATTAGACAAAAGAATGTGAATTAATCTTATTTAAAATACTAAGGGCTCGTTGAGATAGTGAGATGAGATGAGATGATTTTAGATGTGTTAAATAAAATATTATTAGAATATTATTTTTTAATATTATTATTGTTTTGAGATTTAAAAAAATTAAATTGTTTATATATTTTATATATAAATTTAAAAAATTTGTAATGATAAAATGAGATTATTTTTCTGTCCAAACAAGCCCTTAAAGTTTATCAACAAAATGTGCCAAGTGGCAACTCTTGGACACAATGCAGCTCATGAGCTGCATTGAGTCAAATAGAGCCAAGAAAAAACAAGTTGGTGTCCAGTACTCGTTGGTATTGAACCCATCTCAAATTAACAAATCGAAGCGAATAGGGTTGTGCATCGTAAAACTGATTACAACTTGGACAGGAATTGAATACTCGAATTGTAACCGGTATCTGGTTTTAACTCCACCTTTTTTAACTCTATTTTTTTAAACTCTAGTTTTTTAACTTTTGCATACACAAAAGCAATGTTGTTTTGAAACAAAAATTTTGTTTAAAAAAAAACACTCGATTACGAATAACCAGTTAAATAATCGGATTCTAGCTGGTAAAATTATAATATTCTACCCACCCGGATCCAATCGAGGCGGGTAATCACCAGGATTTCCAGGTTCCAGATCGGATTAGAAAAAAATTTGATCCGGATGCACACCCTTACAAGTGAAGATCCCACAAGTTTGAATTTTCTTTCTAAGTCTTGATCTTACTTGTTGCCCTCTTCTTCCCATTTTTCACATTTCATTTCTTCCCCTTCCTCCATGGAAGGTCTGGTCAAAACACTCTCTTGGTCATCGATTTTGAGTTCTCACAAAAACACACTTAAAGCCTTACCATTTAGCACATACCTCCAACATATATATTATCCCATAGCTTAAGAACCATCAAACAAGAATTATTTCTCAAGCTTAGATGAGTTAATTTAGTAAGTTTCTATGCCTCTAAATTTATGTAAATGTTCCACTTATAGGGTTAATTTTGATTATAGATGAATATATGTGTGTTTGGATGTTGAAAAGTTTGGAGAAAATATGCTAGGGTTTCAGTTTGCTATGTAAAATTAAGGTTAATTTATTTTGTGTAATTAGTGTATAAATGATGATGATGGGATGATATTTGAGGTGTTTGGAGTTAAATTAATGAAGAATTGAAGTGAACTTTTTTTAAAGAGAGAGTTAGGGTTTTGGTTAGGGCTTAGGCCATGTTGGGATGTTGAGATGGTCTCAACCCATCTTATCTTATCTCAGCATCCAAACACCACTCAAATACAAATATTTTTTAATTTTAAATTTTTCATCTAATTATTACCTAATTATTACAATTTTTTCAAACATCCAAACAAAACAAAAAAACAATTTAACTTTTTCAAATCTCAAATGTGACACCCCCAAACCCCGCTTGAAATTTGATAAAGACTGAAGCATCGAGACATGTAACACAAAGTCACATACCTCTCGTTAATGACAATTAACATGTAATGCACCTAACATGTTTCTAGCAGCATGCAATAATTGTAACAAAAACATTTGTGATAACCTGGACTTAGCCAAGTCTTCATCCGTAGTTCGTCACCAGTTTATTATTTATTTTGGGTCATAAATTAGGTATAGAATCTTTAAATGCCTTGGGCCTCATTATTTCTTCAGTTTACAAGGCACCCAAGCCCGTGAGATAGGCCACCTAAGCCTTAGAATTTCGGTCAGCCCATTTGGGCTTAAAAGCCCAACTGTCTTAAGGACCAAGGGGCATGCCCAACCCATTTACTCATTGACACTAGTCACACATGTAAAAGCACTATGAATCTGGACACAATATGGGGAAAGGGGATGGGAGACTGTAAGATTTTGTAACCCTAAGAGCCCCACACGCCACCTTAGGATTTTGGTGAGTTCCAAGGCTTGCAATGATTTGAAGAAGAAGAAGGAACACATGGGAATGCTACAAATCAAAGGCACAAGTCTCCAAGATACTTTTAGGGTTTCGACCATAAGGACTTGCACTTCCATCATAGGGTTTCAACCTACTTTTGCCACTTGTCACACATGTAATGAGTGTATGAGGTTTTCTAGAAGAAGGCTTGCTTGAGAATTGGAAGAGATGCATGGGGATTTGCACGCCACACAAGTACCTAGGTTATAGAAGGATTTTTGTGAGAAGAAGAGGAAAGGGTGTACAACTAGGGCAAGACCCACGTGCCACACTCCTAGGAAACACACACTCACACCTACCTAGGTTTCGCCAAGTGTAACTCATGCATTGGATGGGGCCTCCATTCTAGAAAATGGCAATGATTTTGAAGTAAAAGAGGTGCCAAGGAGAAGGCAACTCTAACCCTAGGGTTTTCGGCCACCACAGTCACACGCCACTTGTCACGTTTTAGGGTTTTAAGAAGGCCTTGGGTAATGGAAGGGTCACTTAGGGAAGGGGCAACACAAGAAGGTAAATAATTCTTATGGAAAAAAGATAGGGATGACGCACTCTCACCCACACACCTATGCCACTTGGCATGCATGCACACACCCACTATCTAAGGAGATAAAGGGTTTTTAGTGAAAAGACACATTTGTACCTAAGGTTCATTGAACCTAGACTCGCTAAAAGGACTCCAAATGACATTAGGGTTTCGGTTTGGGCAAGGCACATGCCACTTGTCCAAGGGACTGGTACGTTTGGGTAGTGAAAAGTGTTGAGAAGTGTTGAAAATAATTATGAATAGTAATGAAAAAGTAATAATATAATATAAAATAGTAGTGAAAAGTAATAAATAGTAGTAAAAAAGTAGGTGAAAAGTAATAATAAAGTAATAAATAGTAGTAGAGTATTTTGAGAATACCTGAAGTATTCTTGTTACCCAAACCTAGCTGGAACAAAGCAAGGAAATGATGCACAACCAAGTGGAAGAGTTTCGATCAAGGGGAGAAGAATCCACCAAATGGCACACATGCATAGGTCATCCAGAATCTAATGGGGAAAATTAGATGGGAGTTGAAGAGGTCTATAAAAAGGGAAGAGGCCATGCCCAAATGCTTTTCTTTGGCATTTTCGGATCTCGTTGCATGATAAAGTAATAATAATGTATAAAATAAGCATGTTAATTGAGCAAATATCATATAAAAATACTTGTTATGTGCTTATTTATACATTAATATAAGAGAAAGGGCACCTAACTTATGGACCAACAGAAATTGCGGATTATTCATCTATTTTTTAGTTAAGGAGCCTGTCACAACACACTTCCTGTATAGTAGACCCTCAAGAGAAAAATACTCAAACCTTGACTAATTTTCCCTTTCTTTCCTTCTATCTTACAGCCCTACATCTTCAAAGAACTAGTCCACGCAACAGAAGGAGCGCACAACAAACAATTAGTAACCAACACGCATGAAATAGAATATTCAGAAGAGGAGGAACGAGAGTTGGTTATGCCCACTGTAGAGGATGCGTGAAAAAAGATAAAAATGAGGGAAGCAAGGACAGAGGGGATCGAATTGAAATGAACAAAAACCCACTCTGAAAAAAGGCAGTCTATTTCCTGGGGAGTTTATCCATATTGAATCAAACTTTGCAATTTACTTTGATTTTGCATTTTTAATACAACATGCGTGAGTAATCTCTTAAACCTAAGCTTAGAAACCCTTTTCAACGGGTTGTGTTTCAATTGGTTCCATTCCCGTTTGTTATGAGATTCTGTACCTAGAGAGTTATGAATAATCTTTTGCATAATGCCATTTTTTAGATTTTTTGCCAATTTTTGGTTCATCTTTGGCTGAAAGGCAAGGTGAACACTTGGGTTGTGCATAAATTTTGTTTTGATGAGACACTATTAGAGTCAAATTGGTAGTAATTCAACATGGGATTTAGAAATTTCTTAGAGAATTGTCTTGACCGACACTCTGTTTGAAGGAATCAGGGGAGATTGGAATCTATTTTGAAACCACCTTGTAAAAAAATAAATCCGTAGCTTTGGTGTTTGATAAAATTCTTTTTAGATACGTAAAATTTGTTTTACGCTTGTTTTACACATAATTGTTGGTTTGGGACTTAAATTTTTTGAAGAAATAGAGAGAGTAATCTGGTATTGTTAAATTGATTTCTTAGAAACCATATCCTAATAGTTGCAAATACAAACATTCTTTTCTTTTAGAAATTCTTTTCTCAAAACTAGGTCAAGAGGCAATATCTTGAGATTTTCTTTACTAATTTCTTATTTAAGTTTCTAGCAATTAAGCAAAGGCATTCTCATTTTAGCATGCATTGGAATCAATTTTTTTTTTCTTGAACACCATAGTCTCCGTGATTTCGACCTTGGGACTCTCTCTTGATAACAACTAAACACATTCTGCACTTCGGAGGAAAATTAAATGGAGAGACAAATTTTTGGCGCTATTGCTAAGGACTAATGGTGAATTTCAGAACAAACCTCTTCACACTCTTGGTGACATCTAACCCTTTCTTTTTATATGTACTTAGTCATTGATTTTTTTTAGTAGCTATTTTCTTTTTGTTATATATACCTGGTGTCTGTCTTTTGTGGTCATTTGGGCTATTGTATGTCTGTTTGGAATCGAGATCATACATCCCGTTTGGTTATAACAGAGTCTGTGACATACTCTGACTGTGCATCACTTTCACTTGTTTCATCCTTTAAAAAATCTAGCACTATGGCTAAAGATGAACAAGATGAGAGGAGAGTGGGTTACCACAACAGAACCCTTAGAGATTACTTGCAACCTGTTAGGACCAGTTCACCCTCCTACATAATCCAACCCTTAAATGCAAATAACTTTAACTTTAAACCTAGCATGATTCCCTTGATACTTCATTTTCATGGGATCGAATTAGAGAACCCATATCTGCACATCAAAGAATTTGAAGAAGTTTATTCAACCATCATGGATCGAACTTGTATTGAGGAAGTAATTAGGCTTAAACTGTTCCCATTTTTATTAAAAGACAAAGCCAAAATTTGGTTGAACTCTTTAATACCTAGATCCATTGGAATATGACAGGAGATGCAAACTGAGTTCTTAAAAACGTTTTTTCCTATGCATAGAACAAATGCACTGAAAAGACAAATCATGAATTTTGCTTAAAAAAATACTGAAACCTTTTATCAATGCTGGGAGAGATTAAAAAATTTACTTAATGCTTGCCCTTACCATGGGTATGAAAACTGGAGAATAATTAGTTTTTTTTTTTTTTTTTTTTTATGAGGGTTTGCAACCCAAGATGAGGTAGTTGTGGAAAGAATGTGCAATGGAAAATTCTCTAATAAAGAACCAAAAGAGGCCCTTGAGTATTTTAACTATTTATTTGAAAATGCCCAATCATGGGACACTTCAGATACATATATATACACGACAGGGTTGAACCATTAAAAACCATAACTGGAGGGAGAAAGTATAACTTAAGGGAAATGGATGATTTACATGCTAGATTATCTATATAGATACGAACAAAGTAAATGAGATTCAAGTTGTCTAAAAAGTGTTAGAAAAATGTAACATTTGTGAGGATATAGGGCACCCAACTAATGACTACCCTACAATCTCAGCTTTTAAAGAAGTCATTTTAGATCAATCTAACATTGTTGACATGATTGCTAAACCTTTCTTAGGTCCATTTTCCAACACATACAACCCCAATTGGAGGAACCACCCAAATTTTAGCTGAAGAAATGATCAAGCAGCTCATTCTTCACCCCATGCACCTGGTCCTTCCCAATATGCAGTCAATGCAAACCCAGTAGCACCAAGGCCACCTCAATACCTTACACCATCATCTTTGAGTACGTGGAATCTTGAGGAAACTGTCCAACAAATGGCATTAAATCTCCAATAGTTCATACAAGGGCAAGCCACCATCAACAACCAGAACTCGTAAGCCATCAATGCTATCAGGGGATCCTTAACAAGACTGACCACAACCCCGAGCATCCAATAGAAATGCAAGTTCTCTGCACAACCACAACTTAATCATCATGGTCAACTCCATCAAGTGTCAGATGCAGCTGAAGGCTCAACCCTTAAACCAGTAAAAGCTGTCACAACCTTGAGGAGTGGTAAAGTTTTGGAAGATCACACTCCTAAACCAGACATCATTGGTAAGGATTTTAACCCATTGCATGTTGAAGCTGAAAAAGAAAATTGGCAAGCACCTGCACCTTTTCCCACTAGGTTAGTCTTCTTGCACAAGGATAAAAGCCAGGTTGAGATTTTATAGGTATTTAAGCAAGTGAGGATCAACATACCTCTGCTAGATGTCATTTAGCAGATTCCTACTTATGCCAAATTTTTGAAAGATTTGTGCACAATTAAGAGAAAGTTAAGTGTGAAAAAATGCCTTCCTCTCGGAGCAAGTCAATGCCATCATCCAAAACAACACCCCTCCCAAATATAAGGACTCAGACTCACCCACTATAGCTTGCACAATTGCAAACTCAAAAATTGGCCATGATTTGTTGGATCTAGGCTCTAGTGTGAATCTGTTACCTTATGCTGTGTATGAGAAGCTAGGCCAAGGAGAGTTGAAACCGACCTCAATTACCCTGCAGTTAGCTGATATATCTATAAAGATACTGAGGGGAGTGGTAAAAGATGTTCTAGTTCAGATTAATAAATTCTATTATCCAGTAGACTTTCTTGTCCTCGACATGAAACTATCAACTAGTTTTGTTTTCCAAGCTCCAGTAATTTTAGGAAGACCATTTCTTAGCACTTTAAATGTTTTTATAAATTGTAGAAGTGTAATCTTAAAATTAAGTTTTGGGAATATAAAATTAGAACTGGATATTTTTAACCCGTGCAGACAACCTCAAGAAGTGGATGAAGTCCAGGATGTTGGAGAGCATCATCTCATAACCTTTTCCATTGTCTTACCAAGATTTATTAAAAGATTTTGAGTTAATGGACACTCCTACTCAATTACTTTCTATTTTATTTGCAAGAAACCAGGCATAATGGATACCCGAGATTGGGCAACTCCCTTCAATGCCAGTAGCAATGAAGCCTTCAGATAAGCAGATATCAACTTTGGATCTCAAGCCCTTACCAACAGAACTGAAGTATGCCTTCTTGGGATTTCATAATACATTTTCAATGGTAATCTCCTCTCATCTAACTAATAGACAAGAAGATAAGCTATTAGAGGTCCTAACAAAACATAAAAAGGGCATAGGCTGGACATTGGCTGACATTAAGGGTATTATCAACCCTTTATTTTGTACTTATAAGATTTATTTGGATTAAGATGCCAAACCTTGGAAATGGAAAGGAGACTTAACCCCTCAATGAAAAAAGTAGTGAATAATGAGGTACTTAAGTTATTAGATGTGTATATTATTTACCTCATCTATGATGGTAAGTGGGTCAGTCTTATATAAGTAGTACCAAAAAAACTTGGATTGACAGTAATAAAGAATGGAGAGGATGAGTTAGCGCCCACAAAGGTGACTACAGGCTGGAGAATGTGCATAGACTATAGGAAGCTTAATGCAGCCACAAGAAAAGACAATTCCCCCTTGCCATTTCTTAACCAAGTCCTAGAAAAAGTTTATGGTCATGCATTTTATTCCTTTTTGGATGGGTTCTCAGGCTATTATCAGATTGAAATAGCATCTGAAGACTAAGAAAAAACTATTTTTACCTGTCAATTTGTAATTTTTACATTTAGAAGAATGCTTTTGGGCTACGTAATGCTCCAACAACTTTCCAAAGATGCATGCTCAAAATATTCAGTGATTTAATTGAAAGTAGCTTAGAAGTTTTCATGGATGATTTCTCTATTTTTTGAAGCACTTTTAAAAACTGTTTAACTAACCTGCAAGCTGTTTTGACCAGGTGTGAGGAAAAGAATTTACTGCTTAATTAGAAAAAATGTCATTTTATGGCTCAACATGATATGGTATTAGGACATATAATGTCTTCTAAGGGTATTGAGGTTGATAAGTTAAATATTGATTTAATTTCTAAACTCCTCATACCTAAAATAATGAGAGACATTAGGTCATTTTTGGGGATGTTGGGTTTTAAGGAGGTTTATAAAAGGTTTTAGCTCCATTTCTAAACCCTTATGTAAACTTCTCATGCATGAAATTGTTTTTGAGTGGACCACAGAACACCAAATTGCATTTGATCACCTCAAGAATCTGCTCACCACAGCCCCCATCATGCAACCTCCTAATTGGTCATTTCCTTCTGAAATAATGCTTGATGCTAGTAATTTTGCCATAGGTGTTGTACTTGGTCAACATAGGAATAAGCTTCTGTCATTTATTACGCTAGCAAAATCTTGAATGGGGCCCAAAAAAATTATATTACAGAGAAAGATCTGCTTGCAACTGCTTTTGCTTTGGATAAGTTTAGAGCTTACATTCTTGGATCACTTGTGGTTATTTTCACTAACCATTCAGCTTTAAAATATTTATTGGCCAAGAAAGATGCTAAACCAAGGTTGATCTGATGGGTGCTTCTCCTCAAAGAGTTCAACATCACAATTAAAGACAAGAAATGGGTAGAAAATGTAGTGGCTAACCACCTGTCCAGATTCACCTTCACAGAAATTGAACCTTCTTTGTCCATTTCTGACTCTTTCCCTGATGAACATCTTCTTTTAATTGAGTCCATTCCTTGGTATGCTGACATTGTGAAATTTTTTGTGATAGGAAAGATAACCCCACATTGGACTGCTCAAGACTTAAAGCGATTCAAAACGGAGGTTAAGTATTTTTTTTATGATGACCCTTACTTGTTTAAGTACTGTTCTGATCAGAGAATTCGTAAGTGTGTCTCAAACATTGAAATACCCTTTGTTCTTACTGCTTGTCACACTTAAGCTTGTGGTGGACATTTTTCTGGTTAAAAAACAGTTGCCAAAATCTTACAATCTCGGTTGTACTGGCCACATATATATATGTTTAGGGATGCTTTTAATTTCTGTAAAATGTGTGAACCTCGTCAGAACTTGGGAGGAATCACTAAAAGAAACGTGATGCCCTTCACAACTAGTTTTAGTTCTTGAGATTTTTTATTGTTGGGGTCTAGACTTTATAGGGCCATTCTCTCCATCTTTTGGGCATGTGTATATCCTGGTTGCAATGGACTATGTCTTTAAGTGGGTAGAGGTTGTTCCATGCAAAAAGAATGATCCTCAAGTAGTGTTTAAATTTATAATAGATAACATTGTATCTAGGTTTGGCATGCCCAAAGCCATCATCAGTGTCAACAGAACATATTTTTGTAATAAACCAATGGAATCTCTATTGTAAAAGTATGAGATACATCATAAGGTGCACACCCCTTACCATCCACAAACAAATGACCAAGCTGAATTGACCAATAATAGAAAAATTAAGCATATTCTTGAGAAAACAATTAACCCAAATAGAAAATATTGGTCATTAAGATTAATTGATGCGCTTATAGGATTGCTTATAAAACCATTCTTGGCATGTCTTCCTATAGATTAGTCTATGGTAAGGCATGCCACCTCCCTGTTGAGTTGGACCACAAGGCATATTGGACAGTAAAAAAAAATCAATTTTGCCATTGAAAATGCTGGATCCTTGAGAAGATTGCAACTGTATGAACTGGAAGAATTCAGAGGAGATGTTTATGAGAATTCTAGGTTGACCAAGGAATATATGAAAACATTGCACGATAGAAGTATACTTAGAAAGACTTTTGAGCCAAATTAGCAAATTTTGTTGTATAACTCTAGGCTTCATTTGTTTCCTGGTAAACTAAGATCTCATTGGAGTGGACCCCACTTGGTAAAAACAGTTTCCCATTATGGTGCCATTGAGATCATGAACCCCAAAATAGAAATACTTTTAAAGTAAATGGCCAAAGACTCAAGTCTTTCTTGAAAAATTTCTCACTAGAAAACTCCACCATCTTTCTACATGATCCCATTGTATAGTTCAAATTGTTCAAATTGATCACATGCAGTAGTTTAGTTCTTTATCTTGTTCAAATTGTTTTTTTGTTCACTCTCTGTCTACTGTGTTATTTTGTTTTTCTCACTAGTTGTTTTGCAGGTTTTGTTTCTTTTCCCCCTGATCCTTTTTTTCCCACTATTTTAACTTCTCATGATTAGGTAATATCCTCCCACTTTTGCCTTCATGTTCAATAATATTCATTGAGGACAATGCTTGATTTTAGTTAGGGGTGAAGGGTGAAAAGTAGTGAAAAAAGTTTTTTCGAACGTCCCAAATGTTTGATTTCCTCTTATTTCCTAATGAGTTCAGATTATTTTCAAAAGCCTGAAAGGGAGTTGTTTGGATCATGGGTTGTATTACTTGAGCAAAGGAAATAGTTGTATAAGTTGCTAATTGCCAAACTTGGCCATATGAAGCCTAGGACACCTGGTGGGTTGTCTTACTTTACTAGGACTAACTTAATATTCCAGCTGGCAAGAGCTTTAATTAATCACATCTTAATGGTTTAAAAAGAAAAAGAAAAAAAGCGATACCAAATTCTCCATCAATCTACGTCTTGCTTGGAAATGAGAAAAATACTTGAGAAATGGACAAACCAGAGATCAAAAGAAAATAAAAATATAGAGTGCTTTTGGAAAAGATTGCATACCACCGAGATTTTATTTGAAAAAAAAGAAACATTTTAAAGTGTGGTAGCGTGAAAGCCACCAACAACAGTGGTTTTGAATTAAAGCAATGTCAAAAAAATTATTTTTGCTTCTTCTCAAGTCAGCTGTAACATTGGAGTGGCCTAATAAAATCTGACATGTAGCCTTGGTAGCCTAGTCACACTGGTCACATTTAGTAGTATGCAGTCACATTACATGTTTCCTTTGATTAAGTGCCTGAGTATTTCATGAGCTTGTGAGAAGAGCTATAGACTGAATTATGAAGGTTTCATCACCCATGCTTTTGACACATCCTTAACTTGTTATAAACATTAACTGTTAATCTCAAAATATTTGGAGAGGAATTAATTTTCTGATTGTATCTTACTCACTTTGCTAGAGGTTAGCAAAAAGCTAGTTGGGAGGGTGTGATAAAGTAATAACAATTTATAAAATAAGCATGTTAATTGAGCAAGTATTAGATAAAAATATTTGTTACATGCTTATTTATACATTAATATAAGAGAAAGGGCATCTAACTTATGGACCAACAGGAATTGGGGATTATTCATCTATTTTTGAGTTAATGAGCATGCCACAACCCACTTCTCGTATAATAGACCCTCAAGAGCAAAATAGTCAAACCTCAACTAACTTTCTCTTTCTTTCCTTCTATCTTATAGACCTACATCTCCACGGAACTAGCCCACGCAACGGAAGGAGCACACAACAAACAGTTAGTAACCAACAGGCACGAAATGGAATATTCGAAAGAGGAGGAAGGAGAGTTGGTTATGCCCACTGTAGAGGATACACGAAAAAAAGATAAAAATGAGGGAAGCAAAGAGAGAGGGTATTGATTCAAAAGGAGCAAAAACTCACTCTGGAAAAAGGCAGTGTCTTTCGTGGGGAGTTCATCCATTTTTCACCATATCGACTCAAGCTTTGCAATTTACTTTGACTTTTCATTTTTAATACAGCATGTGTGAGTAATCTGTTAAACCTAAGCTTGGAAACCCTTTTGAATGGGTTGTGTTTCAATTGGTTCCATTCTCGTTTGTTATGAGATTCTGTACCTAGAGAGTTATGAACAATCTTTTGGATAATGCCGTTTTTTAGAGTTTTCTTGCCAATCTTTGGTTCACCATTGACTGAAGGGCACGGTGAACACTAGGTTGTGCAAAAACATTGTTTTGATGAGGCACTATGATACCGGATTGAAATGGAGGGAAAGGAAACTCAACAATCCACCCGGCCCTCCACCCATGAGGAGTATATAGCACCACACTATTAGAGTCAAATTGGCAGTAATTCAATAGAGGATTTGATAAATTTCTTTGAGAATTGCATGAAGTATACAAATCATCCAAGCACTTTTGTCTTGATCGAAACTCTGTTTGAAGGAATCAGGGGAGATTGGAATCCATTTTAAAACCAATGTGTGAAAAAGGAAATATGTATCTTAAGTGTTTGATAAAATTCTTTTTAGATACATAAAATTTGTTTTACGTTTGTTTTACACACAACTGTTGGTTTGAGACTTAAATTTTCTAAAGAAGTAGGGAGAGTAATCTGGTATTGTTAAATTGATTTCTTAGAAAGCATATCCTGACAGTTGCAAATACAAACATTCTTTTCTTTTAGATATTCTTTTCTCAAAACTGGGTCAAGAGGCAACATCTTGAGATTTCTTAACTAATTTTTTATTTAAGTTTCTAGCAATTAAGTAAAGACATTCTCATTGTAGCATGTATTGGAATCAATTTTTTTCTTGAATACCATAGTCCCTGTGAATTTGACCTTGTGACTCTCTCTTGAGAACAACTAAAGACCTTCTGCACTTGGGACAAAAATTAAATGGAGAGACATTGCACTTATCTCTCATCCTCTCCACACTCCCCTACACGCCACTTAGAAGATTTCTATCTTCCAAGATTCAAACACTAATTTCTTGCACTTTCTCGTCAAGCAAATAAACACTAGTTTCTTCCCATAAATAAGAAGTTACGACCCCAAGCAAGGAAGAATTACATGGTGAGAATCACACTTTCATCCATCTCTTTTCTCCAAACACACATACATGCCTAACTCAAAGGTGGCAAGAATCTTAAAGGGATTTGTGATCACCAAGAACACACACACGGATGATTGTTTTAAACTTTGAAATACTCTAGGTTTTTCCCAAGGGAGGAGACCAAAAGTTTGAGGACCCAAATCCTCATATCTTCTTCAAGCCATTCGGCCATTTAACATACACACCACTCACACGTTCATGACCTAGCTAAGGTCGAATGAACTTAATGGTTTTATTTTCTAAAACCTCTAGATCGATTGTTTGAAGCACCACCATGAATAAAACGACGAACCCTAACAACTACACACACACAACTATATTTCATGGTCCTTTGTTCTAATGAGTTACATCAACTCTATTTCAGCTTGCTTATAATAACTTACGATAGATTTTTGGTGAGTAGACTCTCAACCTACCTCGGTTAATATTTATATATGATTGCGTAAACTTTGCATCTTGGTTGCTATTGTTATTCCATGGTTACATGAATATATATTGCTGCGGTTTGTATGAGAATATGCCATGTTCACTTGTACATAGTATTCGACTAGTGTAATGTTTTCCCTTGACCAAGTGTGTATAATGTTTTGGTTGGTATGATAGTTTTGCCATGATCTTTAGTCTATAAGTGATTTGGGTTTGCTCATGTCAAAAGAAGATTTTTACATGCTTTGTGAACCCTGGAAGTTTCGGCCATTTCTATGTGTATATGTTCTGATTGGTCATTGTCATTTTGCTTATGATATGTTTTAAGTATTTGCCTACGTAACATGTTATACATATGAAAGTTCTATTGTTGTCAAACTATAACCTTAAATGTTGTTTCCATGCATACACGACATCTCTGTTACAAGTTTTATGAAAAGAAAAGAATGTCTCAAGTCTCATGTCACATGCATTTGGGTAAATGATGTTTTTTTAAAAGAGAAGTCAGTATATATTTTATCATGACCCCAAATGCTAGGACATATACTTTTAAGCCTTGCTTACCATGGATAAAATGATCATTTACTTTTTAGATGAATTAGGGTTTTTTAGAGCCCTTAATTTTATGTTTTCTCCATATTTTCTCTTACTCTTTTGGTTTTTCATAGTTCTTGGTACTGAGGATGTTATGAGGCCCGAGATTGATATTATTGTTTCAATGTTATACTTATTGATGATGTGGTTGATAAGACAGAATATCCTATAATTCTCATTTATTGTTTTTCTTAAGAAGTAACATTTGTTATGCTGAAATCATGACCTAAATATTTGAATAAACAAATCAGACAATTTTAAAGTATACAATAAGTGTTTCATCTCATTTCATCATTACAATTTTATTAAATTTTTACATAAAATATAATAAAAAATTCAATTTTTTCAAATCTCAAAATAATAATATTATTAAAAAATAATATTTTAAAAATATTTTATTCAACTCTCAATTTTTATCTCAACTCACTATCCAAACAACACCTTAACTTTGTTTATTTACATGACAAATTTATTTTATTTGTTTTAAGCAATACAGTTTTAATACTATTTGTTTTTTAATGTTAAATTTAGCAAATTATCTCTAATTCACTTTTCTAATTCACCTGAGCTTTTTTAAAAATAACGATATGCTTGCTACTTCTTACCACTTTTTTATTATTTTTTTTATTATTTTAATTTATTATAATTATTTTCTTTTACTTAATAGTTAAGGAAGTGACTATTAGTGAAGTTGTATTTTTTTTAAATTTCTTCTTAAAAAAATACTTAAAATAAAATAATAATTTTTTTTAAGTATACTATAAAATAAGAAAGGAGTAGTGTCATTATCATTTTTTAATATATTAACTTTCATTGCTTATCAGTTATCAAGATAGGGGAGCAGATCACGTGCTTTACACGTGCCAACCCGACCAGTTTTAAAATAATTTTACCCAATTTCCGATGGAAAAAGAAAAAAAAAAAAAAAAGGAAGTAAAAAGTGCCGATGGTCGCTCGAAGGCGTTGCCCGCCATCTTCAATCTTCCGAGTGTATTTGCGCATAAATAAAAAATATAAAAAATCTCTGGAGGGTACTTTAAAAACCCTAAACCAAGTTCTTTGTTTCGTGAGTGTCACCTGAGTAACGATCGCAGCCGGGGATAGCTTAAAGATGAAGGTGGTGGCATTGGTAAGTGGCGGCAAGGACAGCTGTTATGCCATGATGAAGTGTATGCAGTACAGTCACCAGGTTTATTTTCTTTCTTTCCTTTCTCGTTTGTGTGGGTCCCGAGAAAACCCCCGGAAAACAAACCAAAACATGATAAAAGAAATTTGATGTTCGAGTCCTATATATGTTGTTACTTGTCCCTTGGGGGTTGGTTCCACGAAAGATCGATTGGAGTTTGTAGGATGTTAGTTATCCAAACAAAGGATTGATAATTGATTGGTTTTTGTAGGTTGTTGCATTGGCGAATTTGTTGCCGGCTGATGATTCAGTGGACGAGCTTGATAGCTACATGTACCAAACTGTTAGTCTCTCTTCATCTCTAGTTATCGTGGTGGATGACTAATTAAAAAAAAAATAGCGTTGTGGATGCCAATGCTTTGAAAACTATGTTTAGAAGTAAGCTTTGGGCCCACGGAAAACTCTTGCATTACAACAGTAATTCATGTATTTGTATGCCACACATGTTTGTTTATCCCCTTTGCTGTGAGAGTTTATCTTGTTCTATTTTATTTATTTATTTTTATAATTCCTGTAATAGGTAAAAAAAACTATTTTTTTTGTTGATGAAATGTGCATTTCTTCATTATTACTTGAATTTTATTTACCCATAAAGAAAATGTGCATAAACGTTTCTTCTTACTTTGGTTTGTTTACTGTTTTGTTGGGACTGTTGAATGCTTTCATCAGGTTGGGCACCAAATAATTGTCACCTATGCAGAATGCATGGGACTACCATTGTTCAGACGACGAATACAAGGATCTACAAGGCAAGCCTTTTAAGTGGGAGTTCTTTGGTAAAATCAATTATCTGATATCAGGGAACTTAAAAACAATCTCTTCTTATCACGGAACTAAGAAAGTGATCTTAACTTGTAATTCCAAAAGTGCTTGAGTTCAATGATGGAACCACATGTAGAGTAGGGGAGGGCATCAATGCCCGGAAGGTTTGAAAAACATCTTCACATGTGTCCTTTTTGGAAGAGAGCTTCAAAGAAGCTTATGGTGCCCCAATCCTAATCTCTATTTTTTTTTTTTTTATATATACCTAGAAATGAATTTCTATTTAAATATAAAACCTTTCTTTTTCAAGAAGCCGCTCATTCAAATTTAATCAATGTCATAATGCTACTGGTGATTAGTTATTATACCAATTTTCCTATTTTTATTTTTACTCCCATGTAATTACTGTGACCAACATGGGACCTTATATTGTCTTTAAACCAAACGTTGAAAAGAACAAAACAAGTTAAGCTTCCTCTATACTGTTTCTGTCTCTTTAAGGCTTCTTATCGCATAACATTGGGATAGTAGTGCTCCAATCTAAACACTTCATTAAGCTACAAAGGTTATTCTGTTTTGTTTATATATTTATACGGTTTAATTTACATATATTATTTTCCTTTGGTGAAATTATAGATAGCAAAATATTTCATTTACAAAAAGGTTTGGAAATACTTACCTCGCTATAAATATAATTTTACAAATGACACATTTGAATGAAACAGACAGAAGTATTTTTTTTTTTTAAATTTTTTATAATGCCTTTAGATTACTTATCTAAGCAAAATAAGGCCTTTAGATTACTTATCTAAGCAAAATAATGCCTTAAGATCGGCATGAGAGGTGGTTCAAATTTAAAAAGAAAAAGGTGAGTTCAAAATTTGAAAAAAAGTGGTTTCAAACTTAATAGCAATATTCCCATTAAATGGATGTTTATTTTTGTTTTGGAAACTTTTGTATATTTCAAGACAACCCGAAAAGGAAAGCACACCATCTGTAATGGATTGGAGGAAGATTTGATTGTCATAATTTTTGTTCCCCCCTCCCACCCCTAAGGTTGATTGTTGGCTCCGCCCTTGCAAGAATTATTTTTCATTTTTTGGCTAGTGTTAATCATGTTTCCCTGACTAATATTTATTTTTTCTTTATATGTTTTATGTATTCTATTTATTGAGTATAATTTGGTTCAAAGGGAAGGACAACTATTAGTTGGTTAAAGATCTAACAATTTCACTGTGAGTCCATGAATAAATAATGATTTTCTGTTGCAACTTAAAAACAAGAGCACTAGGGGTATGACCATGTTTATGCTACTAATATTATTTTGAGCATTAATTAATTTTTGATACTGATAGAAAGTGGCCAAGCATATATTAGTATTGGTTTTGCTGAAGATAATTTTGGGAGGGATTTGGGTTTCTCTTTTTTGATAAGTAAGAAGATATTTTATTGATTTTGAAATAGGGATAGCCCCAAACATACATGTGATTACACCTAGTTAGGAACTAGAAATGGTCACAAGGAAATCATGAAAGTTGAGACCATTAAAGTTATGACAATGGCCCGCATAACTAAAGTCTTAAAAAAAACTCTTAAAACTCTTCCAAGTAGCGCTCTCGATCCTCAAGATTTGGGTTTCTCTTAATATTGAAAACTATTAATTGGTGGCCACCACCAATGCATAAATGCAAAATTGCATGCTATTTTAATTAATTTAATAACTTTGTTGAGGTAAGATGCAAACATTTAGATATCCTAGAAGCAAATCATGTGGTTGGCTTTAAGGTGACATTTGTAGCTGTAAATTTGAAAGGATGGTATGAAATTGTCCACTTTTTATTGGAATCGTTGCAAAGAAACAATTTAACCCCTAGGGGCTGGCTCAAGTGGTAAGAGCCTTGGTCTTGGTGGTATGCTCCCTCCAGGTCTAAGGTTCGATTCATGGGGTACAAAGAATTTATAGGGTCCATCGGATTGGGGGAGTTTCTTCTTGAATTACCTGAGGTGCACTTGTGGGCAACTCTTTGATGAGGGCCTGTTTACCCCCATGATTATTCGAGACCTTATTTCGGATACCCGGTTGAATGAAAGCCAAGGCGCATTTTTCCACTAAGGATGGTTGGAGTTTTCAATTGAGAAGGAGGAGGTGCTTGGGGATCTTATAGATTTGGAGGGGATAAAGCTTCTAGGTTGAATGATTTCTCTATAGCTTTTTATATTTTTATCCCAAAATTGTTGGAGAGCACAAGAAGGAAGACGTGAATTTTTTTCATAATATTTGTTTTTCTTTCGTTGTTAATCATTCCTGGAAGGATATGTGCTCAAAACATCACCTATTTTTGGCTAAACAATTGGTTAGGAATGAGTATAAGTTGCTAGTTAAGGAATTGACTATTTGGGCTTCAAATGTGTTGGGGAAGTTAGTTATGAAGTTTCAAGATGCTTTTTTTGAGTGACATATCTTGGTACTCGTTAATATGTTTTTTTAATAACTAATTCAAATTTCATTAATAGCTTAAAGGTGTGCACTCAAGTACACATGGTGTATACAACAGAAAGCATTTGTTTAGGAAGGTGGAAAACAAAGCTAGGAGGCCAAATTTAGTAATGAGCTGACATTCATACACATAGCTACTCATTGATAGTAAAACCAGAATTAAAAATCCAAGAGTCATTTGTGAGTTTGATATTGAGAAAGCCAGTGATCATCTAATGGGGATTATTCAATATATCTTAGGAAGTGGTCAAAATTGTTGTTATCAACGCCTTTTTAATTTGGACTATTGCTATAGACTTAATGGTCTAAATGTGCACGATTTTCATATATCAATCTCTCATTCTAGGTGAGTGTCTCTCTTATATACTTCTGTGTATTTGTGTTCTGCCTTCAGTGGTAGTTGATAAAAATTTATTACTTATCATAAAAATTAATTCTAGGAAGGTTTGACTTTGGAGATGGACAGGAACAATGAGTTTTATCTTTCTGCCATGAGATTTCTTTTTAATGGCTGTCCTGGCTTCTTTAATAGTTCTAGAGGTTTGAGACAAGGTTTTCCGTGTCTCCTTTACAATTCATCTTAGTCGTGGCTCAGCAAACTGTTTAGTAGGGCTGTTGAAGTATCTAGGTTTTGGCTGGTGGGTGGTTATAGAATCGTGGTGTCTGTCTCTCACCTTCCACGTGCAAGTATTTTGTGATTCTGAACATCTTCATAAGTATCAGATCAAATCTTGTATGTTTTGAAGCAGGTTTATGTTTGAGAATTAATTTGGGTAAAAGTGAATTGTCCCAGTGGGGCCAATTGAAGGGTAGATATTTTGGCTGGTATTTTTTTGCTGTAAGGTGGGTTCAATTCCTTTTGACCATCTGAGTATGCCATTTTGCTTGGTGCATAAAGAAACTTCGATTTGGAATCCATTATAGAAAGAATTGTGAAATGTAGTTGGGTTAAATGAATTATATTTGTTAAATGGAGGAAAGCTACTGGGAAAATGTATCTATAGAAAGATATATATTCTCAGTGCCGCTTCAAATTTCTATAATCGAATATATTTTGACCTAGAGATTTTCCCATCTGACTTGATATAGATGAACATTAAATTTTCATTGAAGTGTGTGTGATTCATAAATGAATGACGTACTGTTAAGTATATTTATTAAATCCATATTCTAGTTTTTAATGGTTTTATGGGTCATTAGGCATCAGAAGCTTAGCTACAGAATGACCATGGGTGATGAAGTTGAAGACATGTTTGTTTTGTTAAATGAAGTGAAAAGACAGATACCTTCTGTCACAGCAGTATGTTCTGGTGCTATTGCATCTGACTATCAAAGGCTACGAGTGGAAAGTGTTTGTTCAAGGTTAGGGCTTGTTTCTCTGGCATATTTGTGGAAACAAGATCAGTCGTTGCTTCTTCAAGAAATGGTAAACAGTATATTAACAGTAAGAATGGAAACCGCTCAATTTTCTTTTTCCCAAATTCTTTTGTAACAAGGTGTGTTTCTTTTGATCTCAACTAGATAACAAATGGGATTGTAGCTATCACAGTGAAGGTGATTCCTGGTTCAACTTACTCTCGTGTTCCTTTTGAATATAATTATGCAATTTATTTTTGTTGTTCTTCTCAAATGGAGGAATTTTGCTTTCTGAATGAGACGTTACTAGTTTGGATATTCTTTGAGCACGTACTAAAATGTTTAACTAGTAACAAGATGCAACATACGTATTTTGTAATATACCCTTCCCATTAGGGGTAGGATACCACACATTTTGTTTCGTCCTGAAGTACAAAGATATAAGAGCTCCATGAAACCAAAGAAAAGAAAACCTTATTAATAAACTTAAATGGGATTCGAGTCTCTAAAAGTGCCTTTTCAATTAAATTGATTTTACTTATATAAAAAAAAAAACTTAAATGGGGTTGGCTCAAGTGGTAAGGACCTTAGTCTTGGTGGTATGCTCCTTCTAGGTCTAAGGTTTGAACTCTTGGGTGCAAACAATTTCTATGGGCCACGTCCCATTGGTGAAAAGGCAGTAATTTACCTGATCTGTATGATGGGTGTGTTACACATGTCTAGGGTTTAACCAAGTTAAAAACATGTTGCGTTTGCACGATCTTTGAGATTCCTCATCATCAAAATAAACTAAAGTAACATACTACGTGTTAAACTCTTTAAAAAGCAACCATAACATTACCTTAGTCTTCAGTAAGAAAGTAGCATGTTAAACATAAAATCACCGTTGTGCTATAAGCCAATAAAGAAGCATCTTCTAGGTAATGACTCCCAACTCTAGATTTCATGGTCTATAGAACCATCATTGAGAGTATCCAAGTAGTTAATTTTTAAAACAAAAAGTAGGTGCATACCTAGTAAATAGATACATCATACATAGGTTAAAGCACAATGTTGGTAAAAGCTCTCTTAAGCACAAAGCGCAGAGCACAAAGGCTGAAGTGCTTTGCTTTTGGTAAGATAAGTGCATTTACGAAAGCTTGCTTTTTGGCGCGGGCTAAGAGCATAGTAAAGTTCTTTTTTAATTTTTTTAAAAGAAGTATAAAATATCAATTCAGGACCAAAAAATGATGTAAACAAATATTCTCAAGTATTTAGTTGATATTGAAGATCATTTATGGATCTAAACAAATATTCTCATGTATTTAGTTGATATTGAAGATGTTTTATGTACCATGGTTCCACATTCTGTCATATGTGATATATATGCTTTGAACCCAATATAATTGTGCAAGTTGGCTTTCTAGATGGATTGATATTTGACTTTTTATGTTAGCATAGAAGTCAACACCTACAATTCTTGAGCCTTTTGTTCGTGGCCTTTTTCGTATAATTTGATTCAACCATGTACTTTAATTTGATTATTGCTATGAAATATCATAGAAGTGTATATTTCTTATTACTTTTAAAAAACATATCATAGAAGTGTACATTTAGTAAGGCATAAGAGAATTATATAAAAAATGTTATGTTTGAGTTTATGCGAAATATATTACCATCTTGCTTTTTGAATCTGTTTTATTGTATTTTATGGATTTGTTTTTGTTATTTTACATTTGTCTTTGAAAATGTGAGATTTACATAAATCAGATGCACACTTATTTGGTTGGAAGGAGAGGTTGGAGTTAGTGTTGAAGAAGGTAGATGAAGGGTTGGGTTTGTTTATGGTTTTTGGCCTAAATTCAGTGGATAAGGAAGAAGGAAAAATGATAGGGGAGCTGCGGAATGGGCCTGTGGGTTTTAAAGTTTAAGACAATTGATGGGCCGGATCGAGGCCCCTATATGCAGGCCTGGTCTCTGGAAGGCTAAGCCTTTACGCGAAATATGGGGCTCAAAAAGCCCAAGGGAAGGGGTGGCCCAGCCTAAGGGCTCGGTGGCTCTAACAGACACTTCAACGTCACAGACAAGGTCGATGAGTCTCTGAGAGGCTCTTTGACAGGGGTTTTTCCTACGGCGACTCTTCATTTTCTCACATCTGAGACTCAGAACTCTGAGGAGGCCTAGAATAAACCCTCGATGGCACAGGAGGTTGCGAGTTCTTCACAGAAAGGGATGACGGTGGTAGTCGATCCCTCTGAGGGTACTCAGGTGGTGAGTTCAAATTTGGCGAAGGGGAGTTTGTTGCCTTCCTTCGAGCCCAAGGTTCTGGGAGATTCTCATCTCGAGGATGAGAAATTCTCTTCTCAATCGTTACTGGTTCCTGGAGGAACTGAGAGGGTTTCTGAGGGGGTGGTAGTGGTGGAGGGAGATGTGGAATTGAGTGGCAATGCCATTAGGTCCATTGAGGAGTTTGTTTCTGGGGTCCCTTGCACCCAGAGGTTTAACTTTGAGATGCAGATGGTTATTGGTGGGGAGGAGGAGGCAGAGGCAACTGAGTTAGGAGAGTAGAGGGAGCTTGATGAAGAAATGGACCTTGATCCGTTGTGTTCTATCCATCATGAAATTGAATGGTCCAATTCCTCATCTTATTGGGTGATAAGGGAAGTGGATGAAATCAAGGATTGTGTGGGAATCTCTTGTGTTGGATATGAGGAACAATTTAGAGCACCTCTAATAGCTATAGAGGCTGGTCAACCTTCAATGGCTAGATCCGCTTTAAAGAAGGAGAGGGAATTGAAGAGGTTATCATGCTCTATTAATTATAATTCAAAGGGAGGAAGTGCCTTTAGAGATAAAGGCAAGGAGAGGGTTGTTTATAGTCATCAATGAAACCAACAATCATCTCTTGGAATGTGAGGGGGCTAAACGACTATAGAAAACGTCTTCAGGTAAAGAATATGATTCGAAAGTGGAGTGCTGATGTTATTTGTTTCCAAGAAACCAAGCTGAAGTTGGTGAATCAAAAAATTGTGAACAGTTTATGGAGCTGTCAATGTGTGGGATGGATTGAATTAGTTTCGAAAGGGGCTTCGGGTGGTATTATTGTTATGCGGGATATGAGGTTAGTGGAGATGGTAGATCATTATGAGTATATGGTTGCTTGCCGTTTCAAAAGTGTGGATGATGGATTTGAATGGGCTTTTATGGGATTTATGGTCCTAACATGGATAATAGTAGGAGTATTTTATGGGATGAAATGGCTGGTGTTTATTGCTGTTGGGATGTTCCTGGGTGTTTTGGAGGGGATTTCAACATTACACGATTACCTAGCGAGCGCGTGGGGGATAATTATTTCTCATGCCATGAATGCTTTTTCAGATCTGATTTTTTAGCGTGGTTTGATCGATCTACCAATGGTTGGTGGGGATTTTACCTGGTCAAATGGAAGGGGATGGAGGCTGAACAGAGTTTTTGTTCGTTTTCCTGATTTGAGGCAGAAAGGTTACTGAGAATGTGTTCTGACCATTATCCTACTATGCTGGAGAGTGGGGCACTTTTAGATGCTATTTGGATAGTGAGTTGAGATGAGATGAGATGAGATAAAAATTGAATAAAATATTGTTAGAATATTATTTTTTAATATTATTATTGTTTGGGGATTTGAAAAAGTTGAATTTTTTATTATATTTGGTGTGAGAATTTGGAAAGTTGTAATAATGCGATGAGATGAGATGAAATACTTCTTGTATCCAAATGGGGTTTTAGAGAGCTAAGGTGTTTTAAATTTGAAAATATGTGGTTGGAGGTTGAGGCTTTTGTGGATAGGGTGAGGTCGTGGTGGTCTTCGTATGCTTTTTCTGGTACTTCAAGCTTTGTTCTGGCTTGTAAACTTAAAGCATTAAAAACAGATTTGAGGAAGTGGAATGTTAAGGAGTTTGGGAACACGAAAAATAAAAGGAAACTTTTGATTTAACAGTTGCAGAGTTTGGAGGAAAAGGAGCTGTTGGGGGACATATCCGGTGAGGAATTGGAGAGAAAAAGGTGGTGGTGGATGAATTAGAGAAGATCACTTTAATAGAAGAAATCTCTTGGAGGCAGAAATCCCAGGTCCTTTGGCTGAAGGAAGGTGATAAGTGCACGAAATTTTTTCATCGTATGGCGAACTTTCATTGAAGAAAAAAATGCTATTGAGGTTCTTCATGATGGTGATAACATCATTTCAGATCAAGAGGTTATTAAGGATCACATTGTCAATTTCTACGAGAAGTTGTTGACCGAAGAATTCTCATGGAGGCCAAAGCTTGATGGACTATTTTTTGACTCCATTGATCAGGCAAGTGCAGAATGGTTGGAGAGAGCTTTTGATGAGGATGAAGTTCTTGATGTGGTTAGAGGAATGGCAAGGGATAAGGCTCCGGGTCTGGATGGTTTCTCAATGGTTTTCTTTCAATCTTGTTGGGATATAGTGCTGGATGATATTATGAAGGTTTTTCTTGAATTTTATATATTTATGAAATTTGAGAAAAGTTTCAATGCTACATTTATAGCACTTATTCCCAAAAAGGTAGGGGCTGTTGAGATGCGGGATTTTCGGCCTATTAGTTTGGTGAATGGGGTATACAAGATAAGCTCTAAGGTGTTAGTTAATCGTTTGAGTGTGGTGTTGGGTAATATTATATTGAAATCTCAAAATGCCTTTGTAAGAGGGAGGCAAATTCTTGACTCGGTTTTAGTTGCCAATGAGTATGTGGACAACAGAATTAAATCAAATGAATATGGAATTTTGATTAAATTGGACATGAAAAAAGTATAGGGCCATGTTAGTTGGGATTTCTCTTGTATTTGCTTGGGAGATATGGTTTTGGAGAGAAATGGTGTATGTGGATCAAACATTGCATTTCGATGTCGAGATTTTTCCATTTTGGTGAATGGTACTCCAGTTAGGTTTTTTAATAGTTCACGTGTATTGAGACAAGGAGATCCGCTATCTCCTTTTCTTTTTGTCCTTGTCATGGATGCGTTGAGTAGAATGTTGGAAGCGGTGGTAGAAGGGAGGCACTTGTCGGGTTTTGAGGTGGGAAATGAGGAACAGGATAGCATTAAACTATCTCATCTTCTTTTTGCCGATGACACTTTGATTTTCAGTGAGCCCAACCAAGAACATATTCGTTCTTTGAGAGCATTGTCGTTTTGTTTTGAAGTTGTCTCCGGTCTTAGAATTAACTTAAACAAGTATGAAATTGTACTTGTGGGTGCCGTAGGCAATATTTCAGATTTGGCTAATATTTTGGAGTGTAAGATTTCTTCACTGCCGCTGAAGTATCTTGGTCTTCCCTTGGTTGCTTCTCAAAAATCTGTTTTGATATGGGATGGGTGATTGAGAAGATTGAGAGAAGGTTGGCTGGATGGAAAAAGTTATATTTGTCTAAAGGGGGAAGAATTATCTTCGATAAAGAGTACATTGTCTAATATTCCTACGTTGTCTAATCACTTTTCCCTTTGCTGGCTGCGGTTGCTAGAAGAATTGGAAAGATTTATCGTAATTTCTTATAGTGAGGAATATGAGAGGAATAGAAGTTTCATTTGATTAGTTGGAACAAGGTTTGTCAACCGGTTTCTTGTCGAGGATTGGGGGTGAGAAATTTGAGGTTGATAAAGCACTCCTTGGGAAATGGCTTTGGAGATATCATGAAGAGAGAGATGCGTTATGGAAGAATGTTGTTGCTGTTAAATATGGGAGTGGGTGGGCGATTGGTGTTCTAAGGAAGTTAGAGGAGGATATGAGGTGAGTTTATGGAAGAAGTTTATTAGGAAAGGTTGGGGGGAGTTTTCTAAACATATTAAATTTAAGGTGGGGGAAGGGAAGATGATTCTCTTTTGGCATGACATTTGGTGTGGGGAATCAGCTCTTAAATTAGATTTTCCATCTCTTTACAGGATTGCAAGGGATCAAAATGTTGCTGTGGCAGATTATCTTCATTGTACGGATAATAATATTCTATAGAATGCTGACTTTATTAGAGATGATGACTAAGAAGTGAATGTTGTTTCAGATTTTTTGGGAAGAATTTATAATTCAAAAGTGATGCAGGGAAGAGAGGACAGGCGATTGTGGGACCTTGCTGGAAATTTCAGGTTTTCAGTCAGTTTTTTTACAAGGTGCTTAATTGTCATTCTGGCTGTGTATTTCCCTGGAAAAGCATTTGGAGGGTGAAAGTACCTACTAAGGTGGCGTTCTTCAGTTAGGTGGTTGGTCTAGTGAAAGTTTTGGCTACTGATAACCTTAGAAAACGTGGTTTGTGTATAGCCAATTGGTGTGTCATGTGCAAGAAGGATGGTGAATCTGTAAATCATCTTTTTTTATATTGTGAGGTGGCAAAGTCTTTGTGGAATAAGGTTATTGGTCGGAGAGGTTTATATTGGGTGGTCCCTAAGAAAGTTGTGGATCTTCTTGCATGTTGGCATGGTTTTGAGGCAAGGAAAGGTGTTGCTGCTAGATGGAGAATGATTCTTTTGTGATTAATATGGTGTTTATGGCTGGAAAGAAATGAGAGACGTTTTGAAGACACAGTGTTCTTTTGAAGATCGTGAAAATTTTTTCTTTTCTACTTTGAGTTTATGGGCTAATATCTTTGTAAGGAATGATGAAAATGTACTGAATTTGTTTCTGTTTTAGATTTCCTGCTTTCTAGAGTGTAGTAGGTATTTCATTTTTATACTTCCTGTGCACTTGGGCTGTGCCAATTCGTGGTAATAAAATTCTTACTAATTATCAAAAAAAAAAAAAAAGATGCACACTTTTGCTTTGCACTTTGTGCCTAGGCTCTAGACAGTGTTTGTGCTTAAGTGCACCTAGTGCTTTCACCAACACTGTTTGTGACCTATGAGTAGAGTAGGCTTAAATTTGGACATCACTCAGTAAACAATTTTGCACTCAAGGAACCAATCCCTATAAACCATACATGATGGCTGCTACCCCTTTCTTTTTCCTTTGGTACCATCGTGCATCATATCATACGACTAAATATTTTAAAAAGTTTTCCAGCATTCATGTGTCATCTTTCTTTCCTTTCTCACAACTTTTCATAACATAGGCATATTCATGTCACAAACATATCCATTGCATGCAACATAAACATTTCAATGAACTCGTGAACGGAACGTATCATCTAAGGTACATGAAAAGGGGCTTTTGAAGAAAAATGCATGTTGCGTTATGGGGATGTGTTACATGAGTCCGGGGTTTAACCTGGTAAATGACATGCCTCTGGGATTCCTCGTCATAAAAAAATCTTTAAAATTGTTGAAACAGTAATGGAATGATCATATCTACTTATCGACTTGGCTTCAAGAACTCAACAAACTTCTCATCACAACTTGACAATATTTTTTACTATTATCCCTTCCAACACTAAGTATAGTCCTTTGAATACTTCTTGTGTACTTGGGTAATGCCTATTCATGATAATAAAATTCTTATTAATTATAAAAAAAAAAACAGTAAGTATAGCTCTGTTTTCTCTCTTTAAAACTCTTAAAGAAGCTTGTTCACGTTTTAATGGATTCTAGCCTATCTCACATTTATGATGCAGTGATTGTGTTTCTTGCTATGCTTTGAACTACTATAGTGATGCTATGAACTACTCAATTGGTATTGTGAATGTATGTTAGATTTCTTTATGTAGTATTAGATTCAGAATTAGTAAAAATCCTATTGCTGTTATCTATTAAATTTACATTTACCATAAAAAAAGAATTAGTAAAAATCATTTGTCATCATATGCTATTTTCTTACTGCATATTAAGAGAAACACCTTTTTATATTCATATGGTTGGCTTGTAGATCAGAGTTCAACACACTTTCAATTTCATAGGTTGCAGCGATGGGGTTGGACCCTAGAAAGCATTTGGGCAAGGATATAGGGTTCTTGAAGTCTTATCTACATAGATTGAAAGAGTATGTCTGAGTCCTTTTTTTCAGTTTCTTTTTCAACTTTTTTATTGGTAAAGCTTTTATTAAATTTTATGAGCAGAAGTATAAATGCTTTGTTCATTCTGATGTTACTACACAGGTTGTATGGGATTAATGTATGTGGTGAAGGGGGGGAATATGAGACATTGACACTTGACTGCCCCCTCTTTGTTGTAAGTTGACTCCCTGACACGTTGTAGTTTAATAATTTCGATTTAGTTCTGCCCATGTTACTTTTGACACCTCCCCCTTTCCGCACTGTTCATCACAAGGCATACAGTAAGTCATGAATAAGTTGTGGTTCCGCAATCATATGTAATTTTATTACGTTACCCTTCTTCATTCATTGGAATTTATGACTCTTACGGGCTTATGGTCTCAGATTTTCTAAGGGATTTGTGTTTACTGCTAGTTTTGATATTTTCTTCTTTTAATATTGTTAGTCAAGGTTTAGGTCACTCATAATATTTTATGTTTTTCCTTATATGTTATTGTTATTGGCCCTATTTATCACAAACGTATATCATTATGAATTTACAGAAAGCCCGAATTGTACTTGATGAATTTGATGTTATAATGGACTCTTGTGAGGCCATAGCCCCAGTCGGAATTCTTCATCCCTTGGCCTTTCATCTAGAAAATAAGGAAGAGTCCAATTCTTTAAGTGGCATTGACAAAACCTCTGAGATTTGTCCGGAGAAAGTGGGTTTTGTATATGAAGTGCAAGGTGATTTTCTTCAAAGCAGTGAAGCCACATGCCAATCTACTGCAGAAGTCACCAAGTTAGATGGAGTTGCAGAACATAGACTTTGCATTTCAAGAACAAAAAGTTATAGTACATTTTCCATTTGTTGCTGGTTGCAAGATTCGTGCCACACTTCAGCAGGTAGACAATAGAGGAATGGTGATTTTGCAGTAGTTCTCTGCAATTGTTTTCCTTCATTTTAAAAAATTGCATCCTTTGCTCTTATTTCAATTTATGCTATTGCTATGTTAACTGTTTTGTGTTAATTTTGATTTGTAGGTTTGCAAGAAGATTTGGAGGTTGTTTTAAAGAAGATTGAACTAGAGCTTGTGGGATGTGGTTTTAATTGGGAGAATGTCCTCTATGTTCATCTATATATTGCTGACATGAACAAGTTTACCATAGCAAATGAGACATATGTGAGATATATAACACAGGAGAAGTGCCCTTTTGGTGTTCCATCCCGAAGTACCATTGAACTACCATTGTCACAAGTGGGTTTAGGAAGTGCTTACATTGAAGTTTTGGTTGCAAATGACCAGAGTAGAAGAGTTTTGCATGTTCAAAGTATTTCCTGCTGGGCGCCTAGTTGCATTGGACCATATAGCCAGGTAAATTATCAAGCAGTATTATTTTTCTCCAATTAATTAGTATCAGATAAACAATTGCAATCATCTCAAGTATGCCAGGTTTAGTTTGCCAGTGTGTTCCTTCGAAATTCTTTTTGGGAATATTTTCTTTTCAAAAGGGATTGATGCAGGCAACAAGGAGATAGTTTTATTTTAGTCTGATTATTTAATTCTAGAGTCAGAAATATTTTTGTAATTTTTTAATGTCTCCAATGAGTTTTGGACCACTAGATCTTATTTTGGGTCTACTAATAAAAAAAAAGATCTTATTTTGGGTTTCCTTTGTTTTTCTTTTTATTTAAGATTTTTTCTGGTGTTGATGCAACAGGGTTTTTTTTTTCAATAAGTAAATTGATGCAATTAGAAATGCGGGTGGGCGCAACCCACACAGGTTGTGTACAAAGAGAAGCACCTGACTAGGAAAGCGGGAAAACAAGACAAAATCATTGTAGTTCAAGAATCTAGGACTCTTCTGAGTCGACATTCAAACATAAAGAGTTTATCAGTGTATCAATGAAAACTGAAGCAATGATAAATGGTTTTGGCCAGGTTAAACAGACTGGGTTCTAACATTATGTTAAAGTATCCAACCGAAAAAGCAAAAGCTAGTAGATGGAAAAGCCAAACTAGTACATCAGTTTATATTGTCTCAAATTCATCCAGCTGGGTTTCCCCAACAGTGCGTTAAAAGTTAAAACAATTATTTATTTGATGCCAAGAGGTAGATTTTAGCTATACTTGATTTTGATGGTTTGGTGCTAGTATTTGAACAAAAGTTGGTAAATCCTGGAATATTTATTAAAATAATGTTTTGTGTTTCTTTTTACCACCTTGACATAATACTTGTTAGAGGGTATTATTGTAATAAGCATAACTCATGAGGGTATACTCTTCAATTCTATGTTTAGTCTATATAGTGGAATAGTAATGAATAAATTGTAGGGTTTTTGAACAAATGGTTTTCCCTCCACGGTATCAGAGTGTGCCTAGTCCATTTGATTTCACCTGTGTCTGCATACATTAAAAAAAAAAAGAGGAAGAAAATCGACTCAGTGATGTTTGTTTGACGGCAGTAATGCTGTCAGTTGTCAGTTTGTAGGGGCTGCTTGTGGTCACCGGCCATTTCTGTGGTGGTTGATGGTGCCGTGGTGCTGCTGGGTGTGAGTGGAACGGATTTTTCCAGCACAACACTTGGTTTTACGTTGTTTTCGGGGTTTTCCGGCGTCTTATCCGGAAGTGGCTGTTGGATTTGAGCTCACTGTCATCATCTGTTCCGGTGACTTTCCTGTCATTGGAGGCCGCCGGTAGGGCCACTTGTCGAAGCTGAGGAAGTATTTGGTTGCGGAGCTTAGCTATTCGGCCTTGGGGTGAGGGTGTCCTTAACCCAGATTAAGTTTTTGCTCCTATCTTGAATAGCGCCTGCTTGGTAACGAGAATAGGGTAATCCACAACCCACGTATTCTTGTTTACAATAAGCTAATCCGAGTTTCAACCCAGTTTCAAGCCAGAATCGGTACAAACCTGGTTCGAACCTGATATCAACCTCATACCGGTTCCAACCCGATACATACCGGTTTGGGGCCGATTCTGGCTGATACATACCAGTTGTGACAGATACAGATCGGTTTGGAGCCAATACAGACTGGTTCAGAGCTGATACATCCCGATTCGGAGTTGATACATACCGGTACAAGCCAAAATCCAGCTATTTTCACTGATATTTTCTGTTAATCAACTAGTACAATCTGAAATTCAGACATTCAAGTCTGTTTCTCGTGTACTTTTTGCATATTTTACACGACTTCAGCTCGGTTTATATTTTTCAAATTGGGTTCTTCGGTTTTTCATCCATTTTTCACATCTTGTATTGGTGTTGTCTTTGGTTTGGATTGTGTGGTATTTTTCAGCCTCCATGTCTACTAGATTTGAGTCATTGTTTCTTACATCAAGCTTTAATGTGCCTATGACTTCAGTAAAATTGCATGGGAACAATTTGTTAAAGGGCAAGGGTCTTTGTGGCCACTTGGTTGATACAAAATCCGACTCAACTAGTCCTACACTTGCTCAATGGGGACAAGAATGTGCTCAAATCATGTCCTTGATGTTGTCTAGCATTTAGCCTAATATTTGGTCTAGTTTGATGCATCTTAACATTGCGCGAGAAGTGTGGGGGCATCTCAAGCAAATGTATTCAGGTTTTGGGAATATGACCCACATTTGTGAGTTGTGTAAGCAGTTCTTTGGGTTGGAATAAGGTACTTTGGGTCTTGAACAGTATTATTCTTAGGTGATGAGTATATGTGAAGAGCTCAACATGTATCAACCTATTACATCTGATATTTCGCGTATGCAGCAACAACTTGAAGACTTCAATGTTGTTTAGTTCCTTGTTGGCTTGAAGCCAGAATATGAGTCTGTTCGTTCCCAAATCTTGGCTAGTCCACAGATTCCCTCATTTCTAGATGTGTTCTCTTGGCTTCAATGTGCCACATTGTCTGGCCATGGGTCTTAGTTGTCCTCTGATTAAAGTAGTGAGAGATCTGCTTTGGTTATCTCTTATGGGAATCACAATGTTGGTCCTATTAGGCGTGGAGGTTGTGGTGGTAGAAGTGCACGTAGGGGATGTGACACCAAGGGTGGTCGCACTCAAGGTTGTGAATCTGCCATTTGTCAAGATACTACCTCACCATCAGCTAGCTCCTACCCGCCTCTAGATTCCGATATTGTCACCATATCGAGAGATAAGTATGCTCAACTTTTGTCTCGCACATAGGCTCCGTTTTCTTCCACAGCTACTCTTGCCCAATCAGGTACAACATCCGCATGTTTTCTCTCATCTACTCAAGTTCCATGGATCATCGATTTGGGCGCTAACGAACATATGACCGGGTTGTCTTATACCATATCTATTTTAGATACTGTGAAATCACCAAAGAGTGTTACTCTTACTAATGGTTCTCTCTCTAAGTTACCGACGTTGGATCAACTAAGCTCACCGAATCTATTTTCTTGTCATATGTTCTATATGCTCTTGGCTTTCCCTTTAGTTTGTTGTCCATTGGTAAGATGACTCAAAATCTCCAATGTTCAGTGAGTTTTTAGCCCTCTTTATGTATCTTTCAGGATCTCAAGACAAGGAAGAAGATTGGCACGAGGCATGAAGCTAGTGGCCTGTATTATCTTGATTTCAAGCATTGGCCCACTCAAGGTCTCACATCCTGATCATCATCCGCTTTTGAATGACATTGTCACCTTGGTCACCCTTCCATTTCCCTTTTGAGACGTCAAATTAGAAATCTTGGAAATGCATCTTTATCTTCCTTTCCTTGTGAAGCGTGTCAACTTAGCAAACATCATCATGTGTCTTTTGTACCTTGAGTTGATAATCAAGTTTCGAGTCTTTTGAAGTGATTCGCTTTGATGTATGGGGACCAATTAATATTGAATCAAACAAATTTCAGTATTTTGTTACATTTGTGGATGATTATTCTAGTATGACATGGTTGTTTTTGATGAAGGCACGATTTGAACTTTTTTCCATATTCCAAATCTTTCGGAAATAAATTAAAACCCAATTTGGACTGAAAATTCAAGATTTGCGTTTTGAAAATGCAAAAGAATATCAATCTAATTCCTTTGCTACTTAAGTAATAAATGAATTGTTTATCAAACCTCATGTTCTTATACTCCTTAACAAAACAATGTAGTTGAACACAAAAATCGTCATTTGTTAGATGTAACCTGAGCACTTTTACTTCACATGCATGTTCCTAAACTTTTTTGGAGTGATGGCGTCCTTACTGCTTGTCATCTTATTAACTGCATGCCTTCATCAGTCCTCGATGGTGCCTCTCCTTTATCCATTTTGTTCCCTCCATCTCCTTCATTTTCCCTTCCTCCAAAAATCTTTAGGTATGTTCGTTAGAGCGGTGCTACTCCTACTGAAAATTCGGTACAGAATAGTTTAATTTTTTTTTCTTTAAATATTTTTTTAATCACTTTAATAAAAAATTTTAAAAATAAAATTTGCAAAATTATTAAAAAATATTTCCTTAATCATTGAGTAAAAAGAAAATAGAAAAAAAAACGCAATTCGGTAGAAAAATTCGGTGGGAGTAGTGTTTTTCTGTTCGTTATGTTCAAAACCTTGGCCCAAGTTTTGATAAGCTTGACCACGTACTACTAAATGTATTTTTGTTGGTTATTCCCCAACTCAAAAAAGATATCGCTGCTACAGTCTCGTTCTACATACTACACCCAGGGTCTCACATTGGAATGTTGTAACCATATCCTTGTGTCTTAGTCGGTTAAAGTTTATTTGTTTCAAGCTGGGTTTGTATGATATATACGTGCCAACTTGAAGAAGGGGGGGGGGGGTTAGAGCGCATTATTGTAGTAAGTATAACTCATGAGGGTATAATCGTCAATTGTATGTTTAGTATATATAGTGGAACAATAATGAATAAACTGTAGGGTTCTTGAACAAATGGTTTCCCCTCTTGCTCGTGTTCTCTCTATACTTTACAACAATACTCATACAGCCGCACGTTCTACACTTATTTTCAGGCAACTTGGCATAGGGAGATACTTCACATGGCTGGGCAGTTGGGGCTTGACCCTCCGACAATGACTCTCAGCAATGGAGGCCCCTCTGCTGAGCTGGAACAAGCACTAGAAAATAGTGAAGCAGTAGCTAAATGCTTTAACTGTTCAATATCTACTTCTGCTATGCTCTTTGTTGTCTACTGTTCAGCATATGTTCCATCACCACAGAGATGCAAAATTCAGGACAAGCTGGAAACATTCCTTAAGCAAATGAGGCTCTTTCAGTCAGACAGAGAAAACATTTCTAAAGCTCTTGATCCTATTTTTCTGTATCTCCTTGTGCCGGATCTTCCAAAAAGGTATTTATTCTATACGGCTCTAACATTTTGATAGAAAGCATAGGCATGCATATGGGTTATGGGTATGATACTACCAAATAGCATTCATATGGCAATTATCAAAGAGTAGGACATTCTATAGTAGGGTTAAGCTAATAAACATTTACACCTATATCTTCATTCACAATTATATTTCCCATTCCATACTGAAAAGGATCTTATTGTAGTAATCAAGCTGTATCCATTACTTATAACCAAATTATTCCCTATGTTCCAATTGCTATAAATACCATGAAAATTTGGATGGATTTGTGGAGTATTGGGAAGAATTCTAGAAGTTTTGTTTCCAATATTAGATAGAGTTAGTTTCTAGAAATGTCCACATCATACAAGTGTTTGATGTTTATCTTCCGTAGGAAATTTAAGGGAATCCATACACTCCCTACCTTGGTTGATGCTATTTTCCTCTATGGCATTTAGGGGGTGCAATCAGTGCATGCACATCTAAAATTGAAACTTCAGCTAGAACTCAAATTCTTCAGAGGACCTTGAGTCAACTGAAGCTTCACAAAGATAGATTTGATCAAATTTTCATGAATACTTGATCAGTAATGCTTTACAGTGATGTATAATTGGTATCAACTACCATTATACTTGCTGTCTTTGAGTTTTATGTTATTCTATTTTTTCTTCCATAATTCAACTTTTTATTTGTAGCTACTCAATACTCTTTGGATAATTAGGATTTAAGACAAGGGAGCTGCTAGAGCTACCGAGGAAATCCACCCAGGAGTTCTACCGGCTGTGTAAAACTATTTTTTCAAACATTTTTTTAAACCCCTTAAAACATTTTTTTGAAAAAAAAATCACAAACTCTTTAGAAAGACACTTCCTTAACCATTAACTAAAACAATAAAATAAAAAGCAATTTGGTACAGAATTTCGGTGGGAGTAGTGTTTTCCTTAAGACAATAATTGAAGTGATATTTACACTTGCTCCCTTAAAAGTAATTAATTTTTCAATGACTTATAAATTTCAAGTTTCAATACTTTGCACCCTTGAGCGCAGCTTTCTTTGTTGTTTGGATGGCTGCACTAGGGAAGATCCTTATTTCGGATAACTTAAGGAATAGACATTTTGGTGATAGAATAGTACTGTTTTGTCTCGGTACAAAAACTTAGGCTCTAAAAGCTGGTTTAAGGGTTTGGAATAAGGAGGTGTTTGGAGATATTGGGATGAAGAAATAACTTCTCTGTGAAGAACTAAGAGATTTATAGATAATTGAAGAGTCTCGCCAATGAATGAGGTAGAGAGGTCAGGAAAGATTGAGCTCGTTAGCAAATTGGAAACACAACCTTTATGAAGGAGATAAGTTGGAGGCAAAAGTCAAGGGCTTTGTGGTTTAGTGAGGGGGTAGATGTACAAAGTATTTTTTTTTTTTTGATAAGTAAGAAGTAAGTTTCATTGATATGAATGAAAATAGACATAGCCCATGTACACAGGGAGTATACAGAAGAAAACGCCTAAATACATTCTAAAAGCACTAAATTAAAGATAAGAAATCATGCACATTGTTTCCATCAGGTGGAAAACTACATAATAGAAATAATTTCATTAACTTCTTCTTGATGGCAATATTTCTGCTGACCCATTGGTGGTGAGGGATCACGTAGTGCAGAACGTTCTCATGGCGGCCAAAGTTGGATGGACTTTACTTTGCATCAATTGGAGAAGATGATGCGTCGTAGTTGGAGAATCCCTTCGAGGAAAATGAAGTTTGGGAAGTGGTGAAAGCTCTAAATGGCTAAATGGCTAAAACTTGGGTTTAAGCAACTAGCAATTAAGTTTTTTTCATTTAACATCTGTTAACTTTGTTAATGGTGCAGTAGTCCATGTGGCATATATGACACATGTCGGCCAATAAAAATCTGTCAGGTCACTTGAATTACACATCAAATTGATGCATGACTTTCTTGATCTCTTTTTCTTTCTCTAATTAGGTATATTTGATGCATTCTCCATGTATGCTTCAATAATGCCTTTGTTTCTTGATCATTAATTAAAGTTGTCTTATCTATAAGGAGGAATTTCATTTCCTTTCACTTTGCACCCTAAGTCAGTTTCCATTGAATAGATGGAACATTTAACAGGAGAAGCGGAAATGCCATTGTTCAACTTGAAATGACAAAAGTACATTTTTGTGTGTAAAGAACAAAAAACTGATAATAACTCCACGTTTGGGCAGCTCAGTCAATTATAGTCCAGATCTGGCTCTTTTTTCTGTGTGCTCCCATGTTCAGTGTTTGGTAAATTTCAACTGACATGGGGTACAAGGTGAAACAAAATGAAAGTTTTAGGGTGCCGAGTACTGAACATTGGAATGAGTGTTAGTTTGGAGGTGGTAAGTGTAACTTCCTTATGAATAAACGAGTTTATATGACTAATTTATTCTACTAATTATCTGGCAACATGAAAATTATTTCAGTATTGATTACCTTATAGCCATTTTGTCTATTTGGCTGAAGCCTACTCTCGCTGTTTAATGCATTTTCCCTCCTGATAAGGTTCCCCTTGTGCCAAATAATGGAGTCCCTATTTTGAATGTTTACCAGTGGATGTGCATTAGCCCTTGTGACTTGTAACCTTCATCAATCGTAGCAAATAATTGCTTTAAAGCACACCTTTTTGGTCGCCTATGATACTGGAACCAATCAGTTAAATGGGTTTGTGCTGCAAGTGTTTTGTCTACACAGATGTGGGCTTACCCTCTAATTCATCAGTATGGCCCTGGTCGGTCACTTTTGCAGGCCAGGATTGATAAGTGGAAGCCATAAAAAAGAGATGTTTCTCTTTGCATATCAGATTAGGAGGAAGGGTAGCTTGTTATGCTGGCATATATATATGAATTCAAGATTATGATATATATATATATATATATATGGAGTATGGCATATTTCTTTGCTTCTTGTTTTGTGCTGAACGCCTGTAGTAGGACTGTCCTGAATATTGCAGATGACATTCGAATCAGTTCAATTCCACTCACCTCTTTCTATTGTTACTCTTGCAGGGCACTTGTAGAATTAAAACCCATTCTTTATGTTCCGGAGGATATGGATGTGGCACTTGGAACCATGCAAGACCGTTCTAGTGTAAGGATGCCTAGTTATTGGGGTTTTCAGCATGCAGACTGGCATGATTCTTGCTTCCAGAAATGTGTTGTTCATGGAAAGATTTGTGCAGTTATTTTGTGCTTCACAAGTGAACTTGTTGAGAAGATATGCTCCGATTCTCTAGGTGGTGGTAAGGACAATGGAGATTATCCACTTTCAGTCCAAGGGAGGCAAATGGAAAGTGTATCAAGATTTTGCATTTATCTTCTTGATAAACTTTATATGCAGACCGATTTCTCTTGGGAAGACACAAAGGTCAGTTTTGTTCCGAAACACGAATCTTTCCTGTTTAAGTTGATCCTTTTTTTTTTTTTTTTCTCTTTTTTGTTCTTTGGTTATTTTGGTATTCAGACTCTGATTACCTTTGAGTTATAATAAACTACAATTTTAGTTCATGAAACTCTTCTTGATTAAGGCCTCAATCTTTTGTTCAGGCTTTTCCTTTCTTTGTCAAAAATGATTACAGAATGTCAGAATCCCTAAGCTCCCCGTAACTGCTTTACTTAAATTGATGTTTTGATAAGTGCCTTACATAAATTACAGGTGTCAGTCAAGTTATTCTTATTACTCCAAATTCATGCATTCCTATGTATACATTTTCTTTAACTTGTTTTTGCAAAATTTCACTTTATATTTCTGACATTTGGACCTTGGATTTATTGTACACTTGTGCCAGATCATAAAGCCTTACATGTATAACAGTTCTTAGTTGATAAAAACAATGCTCTCGTATGCTGCGTTACCCCCATTTTTCCCAGGTTAAATATAGCAACACTGGATTTTTTTTTCCTTTTTAAAACTGAATTAGTTCACTTCGCCGATCTTTATATGTTTTGGCCACGTCTGTTCCCACTCCGAAGAGGACAGTTTAGATCTTTCAATCTTATGCCGTGAGGGATGTGATCCAAATCTCATTATGTATTCGAGTCCTGCTTTTCAGATATAGATACTGAAAAGTCTGTCTTCATATAGAATTCGCATGCAATACAGGGGCCTGTATATATCTTAACCTGATCTTCAGTCATGCTATATTTAGTAAAATGAAATCCATGGGAGATGTGCAAGCAATGGGTTTAATATCCAAGTAAGAAAATTATACCTGTGTTATCTATTCTTTTCTCTCAATTAAAAAGCGTCTGGTTACCTTAATTAATGCATATGTATGGTTAGCAACCTCCTAGAATCAGGATATTTAACTCTTGGTGTATGGATTATTTGCAGAATAATCATACATGTATTCTAGTTACGTGATACCATTTCACACAGGTTTGAGTGATATCACAATTGCATGGTTTAGGGGTTCAACTACATAATCATGCATATCTTCTAGTTACGTGGTACCATAATACACTACTGTTATTAGTGGTATAACAATTGTATGTCTTAGGGGCTCCTTCAAACATCATTTGAAAGTATTGGTGTTTATCATTGTTGAGTATGTGGGCGCTGATTTTGGCATTTCCATGTTAAAGCTTGAACAATATGCTAAAGCCAAGTAAACGGAAATCTCTAGTCCCCTGAACCTCGGGTTTGGTTGTAAAATGATGGGATGGGTTAGACTAGGTTCGTATTCCAAAATTTTCCCAGAAAGCGTAAAAGATTGAAGTTCGCCATTCTAATATGAAGTGTTGCATACAAACAATTATAAGGTAATATGTTACTTCTCGATCGGGCCTGAAGAGGTGTTTTAGCCAATTGCACTAGTGATAGTAGAGGTAAACTGATCATTTTTAAGCTTTGGTTCTGGATTACTCAAGTGGGTTTGGTGCTATTGGATGGTTAATTTCTAATCCCTCATATTCCCCTCAATTCAAGCAGAGAAAAACAATAGGCCCATCAACTTTGTGGGATTCTATCATGAAATGGCTGTCCTGTAGTATGCATCATCCTTGGTTGCATGTAGTTCTAGGTTTTATTTTTTAGTTGATGATCATCGGAGGTTTTTGTTTTCCATGGGTATATCTGCTTTATTCATGGTTACTGTGTTATTAGTTGTAATATTGTTGTTAAAGTAGATCTTGTTGACCTGGTGTATTTTCTTTTGCAGAATTTGAGGTTCTACTTCCCAACAAGCCTTGGCCTCCCTGTGGAGGTACTGTCCCTCATGTTAAACAATGCATTCAATGAGTTAGCTGAAATGGACCAGAGAGTTATAATTGGGGAAGAGCCCATCTTTAATCTTGTTCCTGTCTTGGGTGCTGGGAGTTCTGCCACATCCATGGATAATATATTAACCTGTGAACTATTTGCGAGCAAATCGTGAGTGTGTTTGTTTCTCATCAAAGCACTTGTTTTTAATTGCCAATTGATGAGCAATCTGAAAATAGAGGGGACAAAGATGGGCAAAGTGTTGTGTCAGAATCCATCAATATGGCCCCATCTTCCTTGATGCAAGTTCATGTTGTGTTGGATGCTATGAAGTTATGATTCACAGGGAAGATACACTTGGCAACCCAAACTATGAAAAAACTAATGCTTTGCACTATCCAATTATCACCAATTGACAAATATTTTCGTTCAATATTGGTTATCCAAGATGGATGAAAAATATGTGATGTGACAATCTTTAATGGTCCTATCTTATGGAGCTGTATATTATGGCTTTTGGGTAGTATCAAGTGTAGAACATGGGATTGCTGAAGTATGTATGTTTCTTTGCCCTTCACAACCCTATGGATCGACAATAAACTATCGGAAATGCAGATTGGCGCCCATAACTTTGTTTAAGCTGTCAATTAAGGTGTGTTTTTCTTCTGTTGCCGTAGTACTTTTTATGGTCGAGTCTTTTGGTATGACAACTATGCTGTGAGATTTCATTGTTTTGTTCATTCCTTCCAGAGACAACAGCACAAATAGTAGATTCTGGGAAAAATTAATCCCGTTTGGATTGAGAGATGAGATGAAATGAGATTAGTTGAGATGGTTTGTGAATAATAGTGAGATTTGTGAGTTGAAATTTGTGAATAGTAGTGAGATCTCTCAATCCAAACCGACTAAACTGAAAACCAAACGAATGTACTATTAAGTAATCCGGATCATTTGCGCGGTAGGGAAGAATTAAGTTACATGCCTATTATCTGATGTTGTGTGATATTCATAGTTTTGGCAGCATGGAGTTATGCGCTAATGAAAACACATTATCCACTCTCACTCGTTAATATATCAGATAAAATTTTAAGTAATATATGTATCAAACAAATGAAAATAACATATCTAATTAATTCTCTACTTTTCATTTAAAGCTAGACTAGCTAGTTGTCTTTTTTTCAAAAAAAAAAAAAAAAACAAAACAAGTACTAGTCTTGTACTTTTTCCAATGCTTTTCTTTTTACTTTTCTCAACTCTTCAGTTTTCAGTTTTGTTAGGAATGAATTTATGAAAATTTAATGGTCTTAATTACTTTATTACGTTATTTCCAAAACTCATGGTCTCTTCTCTTGGGGTGAGCACTGACATAGTCGGAGTTCGAATCTGAACTTTGACTCTGACTTTGACTTGAAGCAAAGTCGGATTTTGACTTTTTTTTTAGTTTCATATTTAGCCCATTTTAAAAAAAAAAAAGATTGTGGGCTTTCAAATTTTAGTTTTGCCAAAAATTTTTAAACTAAAACTAAATCATTCATTGCTAATTCACTTCTATACTAATTATCTAACTTATTTTTATACTAGATTTATACTATCGTGTCTAATTAATATAGTATTTTGTGTTATTAATTTATTATATTAGACTTATTTCTATACTAGACTTATATTATAGTGTCTAATTACATGTTATTATACTATAGTATACATGTTATTGTATTATACTAGGGTTTAACTTATTTATAACTTATTTCTATACTAGACTTATTTCTAGTATCTAATTACATGATATTATATTTTAGTAAATTAGCATTATGTTATTAATTTATTATCTTAGAATTATTAGTTATTTCTATACTGATGTCTAATTTATTTCTATACAAGACTTATACAATAGTATCTAATTACATGTTATTATGTTTTAGTAGATTAGTATTTTGTATTATTAACTTATTATACTAGACTTATTTCAATAGTAGTATCTAACTTATTTCTATACTTGTTTACGGTAGTAATACTATGATGTTTACATATACTAAACTATTATTAGTTTATTTACATTATAGTTTAAGTATATTATTTTATAATAATTAGCTCATATTAGTATATTATTGAATTTAGCTATTAAGTTCTAGTTATATAACTATATAAATATATTAGTATATATGATAAATGTATAAATAAATACATATTTTTATAAAATATGTATAATATCGGAGTCGAATTCAAAGTCAGAGTTGGATTCGGAGGGCAAAGTCAGAGTTGGAGTCGAGGCATAAAGTCGAAATTGGATTGGGTCGAAGTCAAAGTCAGTCCAGTGACACCTCAGACTCCGGCTGAAAAAAAAAAAAAAATTCAACTCCAATTCCGATTTGTCGGAGTAGGAGCGACGTTAGACTCAGAGTCCACCCAACTAAAATCTACTGCCTATTTTGGATTATATTGAGCCACCTTATCATTTTATTTTATTTTTCATTTTACTTAATTGATCTATCACAACCATTCACAAGCTAAAAAAGATTTTTCATAGTATTGTCTTTATTACTACAACAATTCATTTTATTTTTGAAATTAATATTTGAAAAAGAGTTTAGAGACAAAAGGTTTCCTAGTATTTATGATTAATAATTCACTAAAGAGAAAAAAAGCTTTTTTTTTTTTTTTAATTTTTAATTTTTATATCTATTTATTATGTTTTAGTGATTATTGATTACTCATTACTTATTTCTGCAACTTTTCTATACTTAACTCATCTATCCTTTTATTATTTCTTTTTCCAATAAAGAAAAAAGACTATTTATTATAATTATTGACTCATTTTTATTTACTCCTTAACGTTTTTCTCACCTCCTAACTATTCTATTTAAACTATTCTCGCGTATTGCATGGGTTGGTTTGACAATTAGTTTCAGAGAATTTTAGTCACTGAAATAAAAACAAAGGAGAGTAAGGAGAGAGATGACACGGACGGTTAACCTAATTCTAAAGTTCAAAGTTCTAGCATTTGCAGTCTTTAGACCTTGTTTGGGAACTCGGATATTCTCAAATATTTTCAGATATTTCTTTCTCAAGCATCACTCAAATACAAAACACTTTTTAATTTTAAAGTCTTCAACTTTTTCATTCATTACAACTACGTAATCATTATAATTTTCTCTAACTTCCAAACAAAACATAAAAAATTTACAATACAATATTTTTTTAATTTTAAAACAAAAATTATATTAAAAAAATATTTAAATAATTTTTAATTTTATAATATTTTTATTTTCTTATTTTTCAAAATTCTATAATAATATTATAAGTGGGGACCAACTTGGACGATTCATAGCTAAAACTTGAGTCCAAAACAGAAGTGACAAGTTTAGGGCATTCATTGCTTAGCCCAACTAAAAGGGGCCATCTTATAATCAACTTTTATTTATTTATTTACTTTGAGTAGCAAAGCAATTCCTTCACTTCTCTGTTCTTTTGTCTTCATAAACGAGGAGCAGTACAAAGACAAGAGATTATTCTTGACATAAAAAGAGTTGCATGGATTATGGACATATGCATGTATAAGGTAGGTGGTTGTTCACTCACTGTCAGCCTCCAAGTCGGGCAATATGAAGACTAAAAATATCAAATCATCCTTAATAAATCCTTGTCTCAGATTAATGCTGTTTTTAAGATTTTATTTTTATGCAGAAGTCTCATCCTCTATGATTGGCTTTGGGGCCATTTAATGCAGTTAATGTTAGTTGCGTGTAGTTTTCATAGGACCATTGTCTTGCAAGTTGCAACCACCGCAAAATCCCATTTTCCTCACCTACTTGTATTAGTTTCCTTTTTTCAGCTCATAAAATTTTGGAAACAGCCTAAAGTTCAAGATCCGATTATCAAAAAACTTCTTACTTCCTAATTATTTATAGACCAACAATATGTGTTAATGCCAAAAACTGTACCACAGAACGGAGAAGAGTCACTTCCGATCTATAAAAATGGTTCAGGTCTCAATGCGGCAGTCAAAAGCTCATGATGGCGGTTCAGGACGTCAATTCGATGTCTATATGTACATCTATATCAGTAAATAGAAAAATAATATTAGAAATGTAAATAGAGATGGAGACACTTTGATTTATATAGTTTGGCACAGAGCCTACATTCACGAGTCATTGAAGGGTAAATCTATTATAATATGAGTATTTCATAGTCTCTAGTTTTTCGTTATACAATTGATGTCGGAGATCTCTTTAGCATGGAGAAAAATAGCCTCTCTCTGGAGCTCTCACTATACAGCTTTATGTCTCCTCTTACGTGTCTTACTTGCTTTCCTCTCATTTCTTATTTTTCTCTGACACCCTGCTTTTCCTTTCTGTCTTGTCCACTTCCTTCTTTTTCCTACTTGCCTTCTGATGATGATCCTTTGATGGGCTGAACCTAGTATATCTAGGTCTATTATTTTTATATATAAAATTTGTCATCTCTAATTACGTATTCATTTAATTAACTTTTTTTATATGTACTTTAAAATATACAAATCCATCTATGCGATAAGAGATGTCAAATTCATCAATTGCTAATGTCAGCTTAATTTTATTTGTTATTTCTTGTGTTAAGGTCTTTCCGTAGCATCTATGGAGAATCCATAAGATGGATTATTATATACAAGTAATGAAAAAATATTAGCGATGGTTAGAAAAAAGGGGTATGAATCAGTCTCCCTCTCCATTCTATTTCCTTTGCAATTTTCTTTTGTGACGGGTAGCATCAATGATGTACGACCACTCAACATACATACTTTGAATCTCGTGTTATATATTTGAGCAAACGTAAACACCCATCCCACCTTAGATTCTTCCAACACGCTTTAGTGTTTTTTTTTTTTGTAAATTAGGTATAAGATTTAAATAGATAAAGTTTGTAAAAAAAAAAAAAAAATCCTACTAATAAAAAATAATTTTTTTTACACCTTTTAAAAGTAGGAGTTTATTTTTTTACAAAATTTTGGACGAGATTTGTCTATTTGAGATTTATTTGGATCATTTCTCTTTTCTTTTTGGGCACTACATTTTACATTTTTATACAACTATCCATTAAACCATTATTTTTTAAAAAGAAATTCAAATCCATCAAAATTAATTAAATAAAAAGAAATAAAAAAATTAATTAGTTTTTTTTTTTTTTTTTTTTTGTGTTTTTAAACAAGGGAGATTAAGATGGTGAATAAATAAAACTATTTGACAAGTCATTTGAGCTTGGTATTTTAATTAAATTCAAATTCAACTCAATTTGTATATTAAATGAATAATTCATGAACACAAAGTTACAATCAGTATTAAATTATACATTTGACTTGCTTTATATGGGCTTGTATAAACTCAGAATTTATTATACAGTATTTTAACTATGTGAACGGGCAAAGTTGAGAGAGAGAGAGAGAGAGAGAAGTTTATAAACTGGATCACAAATCCACAATTTCAGGCATTTATAAATCAAATTCCACTCATGTTCTGTCTTGCAGTTTCACATAAGATTTATCATACAGTATTTTAACTATGTGAACGGGCAAAGTTGAGAGAGAGAGAGAGAGAGAGAAGTTTATAAACTGGATCACAAATCCACAATTTCAGGCATTTATAAACCAAATTCCACTCATGTTCTGTCTTGCAGTTTCACATAAGATTTAACATAAGAGAGAGATACATGTTTGGGTAATGAGATAAAATGAGAATTTTATGAATAATAATAAAATGGTCTGTGAATAGTAGTGAAATAATTTGAGTTAAGATGTATTATTGGATTTTGAGAAAGGAGAGAAAAAAATTAAATAAAAATATTATAAAATAAAAGTTTTTGTTTTGAAATTTGTAGAAAATATATTGTTTTTCGTCTTTTGTTTGGAAGTTTGGAGAATTTGTTATAATTGGTAATGATTAGAAGAAAAAAGTTAAAAATTTAAATTTAAAAAGTGTTTTGTGTTAAAGTGATATTTAAAAATAAAATTAAAATTTTTTTTTAAGATGAGACGAGAACATCTTATCTCATCTAAGTGCCTAGGGTTTTAGGTATTTCCATGCAAGCATGGCCAATTATGTAAAACCCTTATTTCCATTTGGTTTCTTTCTTTTTTATCTTTTTTAGCTGTGAACCATAACCACATGAAAAAGGGGATCATAGAAAGTTCATAGAGAACAACGGAAAGAGTGAGGCAAGAAAAAAGGGATTTAAGTCCCTTAGAGATCCTTACCAAATTTTAGAGTTTAGAGTAAAAAAAGACAACATATAAAGTGAACTTCATAATGTTTATTGGATATTTAATATTGTCCAACGAAAATGCATGCTTTTTTCAAGAAAAAAAAGGGGGAGGAAAATACATGCTATTCCATTAGACTGATGGAGTAGACCGATGCTTTATTTTGTTTTTATTTTATTTCTTAATGATTAACGAAATGACTATTAGTATATATGTGTGTTTTTTGAAAATTCAAATGTTTAAGGGGATGTTTGGAAACTATATTCATCTCATCATATCTCATTTTATCTCATTCTATTTTCTTATCAAACATCATTTAAACATAAATATTTTTAAACTAATCATCACAATTTTTTCAAATTTCAAAAAAAAAATAATTCAAACTTTTTCAAATCCTAAAACATAAATAATATTAAAAAATTATATTCTAACAATATTTTAATTTTATAATATTTTTTATTCAACTTTTTTTCTCTTCTTTCCCAAAATTCAATAAATACTTAACTAAAACTATCTCACTACTATTCAAAAATTATCTTATTACTATTCACAAAATTTTCATCTCATCTAAATTCTAAGCATTCCAAATTTAAAAAATATTTGAAAGAAAAAAAAAATACAAATGTAGTGATCGGTCCATTTTACGATTGCCTTTCACGGTTCAAGTTAGCAGTGTCCTATTGTCCAAACCATTAGAAATGCTGTGAAGTTTATTACATGTATTTAACTCTCTCTTATTCTAATAATTTTTGTTTTTAGAAAATGTCTGTCCGCAAGTCAAGAGCAGTCCACAGCTTGTGTAGCAGACTAGCAGTTATGAAAAAAAGGACAGAATATCAGCATACAATCAATTGCAATGAAATGATTTGGGCCTCAACAGTGAGTTCCAGTTACAAACCAACCCCAATACCTTAAACTCCGTAAAAACCAAGGCATCTAAACATATAATAATGTGAGTTCAAAGATATCGAACTGTTTTAACTTAACACCCTATTTTGACCTCTCCTACAAGATTTGTAGGCAATTATTGGGTTTCAATTAAGGAAGTTTATATGAAAACCAACCACTTTCGAACAAAACTTAGTATTGTTGTTGTTGTTGTTCATGCATTTCTGGTCATGGGAGAACGCCAATAGTATAGTTAGATGACCCTCTCATTTCTTGTCTGTTATTTGAACTCCTCCTATAAAACAAAAAGAAAAAAATCTACGCATCAGCCTACTATGCGCATTAACCAACACAACGTACGTGTCAACCGGTTTTACCGTTTGATTTTTTTCCTCTCGTTGCAATCGAGTTTGATGTGAGAGAGAACACTTGAAGAGAGAGAAGTGAGACGTTGAGGAGGTAGAGAGTGAGAGCTTGATGAGAGAGAACACTTGGGGGAGAGAGACAGGTTGGGGAGAGAGAGAGTTGTTTGATGAGAGAGAAGGGTTTGATGAGAGAGAACTTGAGGAGAGAGAGAGGTTGAAGAGAGAGAAAGCTTGATGATAGAGAGAGCTTGAGGAGAGAGAGATGTAGATGAGAGAGAGCTGATGAGAGAGAAGCATTTGACATTTAAAAGAACTAAAAAATAAAAAGTGTATTGTGTGCATCTAAACAGTTGCGGATCCGTAGCAAAACTCAAACAAAAAAATTGTCGTCGGTCTCCGCCATGTCCCAAATGGTCAGGGACACTCTTGATTAATTTAGTCACTCTTTTCTTTATCTCTAGTGAAATTCCAGAGTGTGAGTGAGACTATTTTCTTCACTTTTTTTCAGTCTCCTTTCCATATTACAGAGTGGCCTATTATAGAATTTTTAGAGCCCGTAGATGCTTGCCATGTGTCAATTTGGATCGGTTAGATAGTTAGAAATGGGTGGTTATACCCTAAAAATGGAGCTCATCGCCATTATCTAAGAAGTGGCTTTATATAGTTATCACCATTTAATGGGGCTTTTTGAGTGTCCAATAACTATTCTTATCCCCAACAATTGCCCTCTGCATCTCATGGTCGACATTAGATCAAACTTGGAAATATTGTATTGAGCTTTTAATCATGGTAGTTTCTGCCGTTCAATGTTGTGGGTAACGTGCAAGTCACTTAGTCGAAGTGTCCAATGCATATCCAAGGGTTCAACCCCCGAGCTCATGGCCCAGTAATTTTTCAAATCATTCTATATCAAACAATTCTATAATTTAAGGAAGAATTTTACCTTAATTACTTTTCACTTCACTCATTGATCCCTAATGAAGTCTCGTTTGATGCCTTTAAGGAGGTATTTTTGTTGCCTTCGTTGAGGTCCTTTTTGGTGTTTTGGTATAGGTTATCCTTTTTTCTCAAGGTAATCACTAAGAAGTCTTGTAGAAATCGGCCTTGATCGATGAATCTGAGCAAGAGCCATTATTTTTCCTGCTTGGTAATCATGTGCTGCATCTTGTAGAAACTTGCCTTGCTCTGTGATCTAGGGCGGTGGTTTGTAAAGATGAGCCTTGCTTGGTGGTCCCGAGCAAGGGCTTGTTTTCTTCCTGCTCGTTGATTTCGAGCAATAGTTTGAAGAAATTGGCTTTGCTTAGTGATCATGAGGAAGGCCTTATTTTATTTTCTGCTCGGTCATAGCGAGTTAGGAATTGACCTTGCTCAACGGTACCAAGCAAGGGCTTATTTTATTTTATGCTCGATAATAGCGAGCTAGGAATTGGCCTTCCTTAGTGGTCCTGAACAAGGGAGTCATTTTTCTTGCTCGTTGATCGCAAGCTAAGAACTGGCCTTACTTTGTGATCCCGAGTAAGGGCTTATTTTCTTTCCTCCTCGGTAATCGTGAGGAGGCTTTTAGAGATCAGCCTTGCTCGGTAGCCCTGGGCAAGGGCATATTTTCTTTGCTCCCCTGTAATCATGAAAAGGTCTTGTGTTGTGATTCAAACCTACTTCATTCACCTATTTAACATAGACATCTTTCCAAGAGACCTCACTCGATGATTTGAGTGAGGTGGAGGCCGTTGATCATGACCTTTTTTATTTACTCAATAGTAATGTTCTTTTTCAAAAATTTCTTGGAAACAAACATAAATTTACTCGAATTTGTGGTATGTTCAAACCAGGGGAAGCTTCTCGACAATTACTTCTGTACAGCTATAATGCTTGTATTAAGAATGTTTGTAAACTCATATTTTGAAATTTTATATATATCTTAGTATTATCCGACTTGCTCGAATTTGGGATGGAGATCATTACATGTGCATCTAAATTACTTGTGCACCATTATGGAAAACTAGATGTCCATTAAACATGAAACCATGGTGATGAATGAGCTTTGTCGCTCAGCTTGCATGCTTGGGAGCATGAAAATGGCTTTGTTTCACTTCATGAGAATATCTTTGATTTGTCGTGTTTGGGGGGGCACTCTGGCCATGACATACTAGTTGTTACTGTGGAACACAATAGAAATGTTGTGTTTGTTGCACTAAAATTCATCAAGGTGAGTTGATCAACTAATATATAAAATTGTTTGAGAAAAAATGTGTCTTGAGATTGTGGTCGGGAGTGTAACTCCACATACATGTAGGGACTTAATATACTTCCCAAGATTCAATAAAATCAATTGCCCCATAGGAACATGTCTCCTAACTGTTAGTTTCATAGATCCAAGTGTAAGGACAAACATGCTTGGCTGAATACGCTAAGTTAACAGCTTGTAGGGAAGAACCATTCTAAATGCCAAATTCATAATGCAAAGATACAAGATATATCCTTGCTCAAAAGTGGAAGTTTGCTCAGGCGAAAAAGCTCGGGGAGGTTTTTGTCTTATCTCCATTTTTTGCCCTAATATATTTGTCGCCAAAGAATCATTTTTCAGTCCTATTGCATGGGGGTATTTTGGTGCTCGGGAGGAGCTTGGTGTTTGGGAAGAGCTTCATTGGTTACCTATGAGCATACCTTGTTACTCTGGAAGAGCTTTGCTGCCGCCTGTGATATGACGGGCACATATTCCACCATCGTGGTTGCTTGGGGGGGGGGGATTGTAGTACTCTGGAAGTAAGCACCTGACACATTTGTTGCTTGGGATGAGCTTCGTTATTCGCCCATGAGTGTACCTTGTTGCTTGGGATAAGCTTCATTGCTCACCCATGAGTGTGGATAGTGCAGCGAGCAAAGTGCTCTCCAAACTTTTAGCATGGGGCGAGCTTCCTTGCTTACCCTCCATACTTGTTCCTCGGGGCGAGTTTCATTACTCGCCCAAGATATTCTTAGACTAAGGCAAGGTATTGAATTAAGACCAGATGGTACTATTGATAAATTTAAAACTAGGCTGGTTGTAAAAGGTTTTACACAAAGAGAGGCTATCGATTATTTTGATACATATTCTCCTGTTACTATAATAACCATAATTCGTATTTTAATTGCTCTAGTTGCAATTCATAAACTTGAGGTCCACCAAATAGATGTAAAGATCGATTTTCTTAATGGCAATTTAGAAGAAGAAATATACATGGACCAATCAGAGAGTTTTGTACTTCTAGGATAGGGAAGAAAAGTTTGTAGACTTATTAAATCTCTCTATGGTTTAAAACAAACCCCTAAACCATGACACCAAAAGTTTGATGAAATAATTTTTATCGTATGATTTCAAGATAAATGGATGTGGTAAGTGTTTAGACATGAAAATAGTTGATGGTGCATGTGTAATGCTTTGTCTTTACGTTAATGATATTCTTATCTTTGTTACCAATATAGATATTGTTCTTGATGTTAAAAGCTTTTTATCTAAGAATTTTGACATAAAATACATGGGAGAGACACAAGTAATTCTTGGTATTAAGTTAATGAGATCTCAAAATAGTAATAGCATAAATCAATCTCATTATATTGAAAAGATTCTTAAGAAGTTTGAGATATTCGAATGCAAACCTGTTAGTACTCATTTTGATTCTCATTGGTAGGCATTGGACATAATTATTAAATATTTGAGAGGAACCATGACATATGTTATCCATTCTTCTGGGTATCCCATTGTATTAGAAGCATATAGTGATGCTAGTTGGATAACTGACATAGTAGATTGTAAGGGAACGTGTAGATATATTTTCACTCTTGTTGGAGCAACTATGACTGGGAGATCTTCCAAGCAAACTTTAATTTCACGATCTACTATGGAGGATGAATTAATAGCATTGGATACTACCTGACATGAGGTAGAGTGGCATAAGAATTTATTATAAAAAATTTCACTAGTTAAAAAGCCAATGCCAGCTATTTATGTTCTTTGTGAAAATTAAGTTGTGATAAATGTTTGTAATAATAAACACTTTAATCATAAGATGAGACATTGGAGTATCAGACATTCTACGATAAGATACCTGATAAAGAATGGATACCTGATTTTGGAATATGTAAAGTCAAAAGATAACCTAGTGGATCCTTTGACGAAAAGATTGGAAAAATCGAAAGTTATACGTACATTAAGGGGGATGATATTGAAGCCCATTAGTAGAACAAGCTACTTGAGTGACTAGATAGCACTATTAAAATATTATTGGTCCATCCTTAGGGTGTGAGTGCTACAAATGCAATGACAAAAAAAAAAAAAAAAATGAAATGCTTTGAATGAGTGAAAGACTAAGGTGAGGTATTGAATTGCAAGTATCCCTAGAGGACTCACTTATGTAAGTGTGACTGTGATGCCGTAGTTTATGGTAATTGAGTTATTCTCTAGAGCACTCATGAATCCAAGATGCGGTGCACGATCTTTATGCACCAGTTTGAAAGGAACCTAATATATACGTCGTACTATGTGTGTGGAGTGGAGAAGTCTGAGTTAAAAGATTCTGGTTCAAGACTTGGTTCACCATAGATCTTTCATATGGAAACACGCTAACAGTGTTAAGTAGACATTCAAAGCTGCAAGTTACCTTTATTGATGCATACTACTTAGCCCAAAGAAAATCCTATTCCATTCTGTCTTTTCAAATATTTTAATCAGGTGAGAGATTGTTGGCTTTTAGACTTAAAAATGATTAAAATATTTTAATATTAAGTAAAAAAATTATGTGAACCATTGCTGTTGTTTAATGTATCGGTTCGGTTGTCAAGATTTAAATGACAATGTGCCATGGTGACTTAAACCAATGCATGCCTCTTGGGATAGAAGCCTTCGCTTGCGAACTAAACCAAATAGTTGTATCATTTGGTGAATTAGAAACGTTTTCAATGTATTATCTAATATTTGAGAAGCTGTGACTTTTCATAAGTGCTCTTTTATTTTAGTTGTGATTTTTTTCAAATACTCTTTCATTTATATAAGTTGTGACTTTTCACAAACCATTTCATTTATACAAGTTGTGGCTTTTTACAAGTTTCATTTCATTTCAGTTGTAACTTTTTACAAGTGCCTCTTCATTCTCTATAAATAGGGAACCCCATCCACAAATTTATTTACTCCAAATTCCCTACAAAAACTAGAGAAGCACTTTCTCATTTTTTTTGTCTTTATTTATTTGGGTTTTGGCTATTTTATATTAGGTTTGAAAATTTTCTTTTGTATGCACCAACAAGGAGATTAATGGAAACCGACATTGTTGTACCTTGGAAGTAGACTGCCAAGAAGACTAGTGCATGTTTAAATTTGGAGGCAGTGTAATCTACTCTAAGAAAAGCGTCCATCACAATGTGCCTCAACACCAGGTTCTCTGTTTCTAATTTATTCTTATTAGTTTACATATTCTCTAATTTACAAAACGATTGCATATATATAATTTATTATCCCAAAATATCTCCAACAAAATATAGTATATTGTCAACCCTAATAGGAAAAGAAACATTTATTTTAAAAAAGGAATGCTTTAACGATTTTATAAAAGTAAACATATAAATTGACATGGTTTAATGTAATATATTAGATTGTAAAGTTATTTTTTTGTAAAATAGATCTAGTATATCACATGAAGGTACATTAGTTCGTAGACTATTTTTGTGTGATCTATTTGTAGCTATAACACTTCTAAAAAACTTTCTGGTGTCAAATTAGCAATTTTCAATTATTATAGAAAAACAGAGAAACAAATAATTATTTTTAAAAAATTGGGTGTCAAGCTACCAATCATCCCAAGTGCCTTATAAAAACCATCCTTATTCCTAAATGGAATGGATTACAATTAGGTGTTAAATTACAGATTATCCCAAAATTAAAATTAATGAATTTAGTCATTTAAACCATATTTTCTCATCTAATTATCTCAAAGCTAAAACTTTAGGAAAAATGTGAATATAAATTTAAATAATATTATGTTACAGGAGCAAGATTATCACTACTGATCATGGTATAACCTATTAATTCCTGACATCGTTCAGTTTGGCAACCCATGATTCGCTTTTCCAGCACTACCATTTTAGTCAACAAAATAGAATATCTCTACGTGAGAGACTATTGCAAATATCTAGATTGAACGTTGAAAATCTGAATTGGCGAGCTATTGTTGTCAACAATATTGACTGTCATGTACAAGAGAAATTTTATTTACAGTCTTTATTAGAGATTATATGTGTATGCTCTTTATTAAATGAGAAAAAATATCATTTTTTAAGAGGAGTATTTTTGTAATTATAAAAAATTTTAAAGATAAAATTACTTTAGGCTTATATTATAGTTCTAAATGAAGACTGTACGTAGCATTCCTCCACGTACAATATATGCAATCAGTTAAAAATCGAAAAAGAAAAATAATTTATACAGTCTTAAAGTGTGAACAGTCTTCTTGAATAAAAAAGAAAAATGTTAAATGTATTTAAGAAAAACTTACTTCTCTACGTAGCAGGTATTGATATGTTGAAAATCGAAAAATTTGAAATTCAAAATTTGAAATTTAAAAAAAAATTAACAAAATGAATTTTGTAAGTAAAATTAAATAAAAGTAAAAGTATATGTAATATTATTAAATAAAAAAATAGACTACACCAGAGATCCACAGAAAAAAATCCATTTCTCATAAGGTGCTCTATTTTTAAAAAAAATAGTACATGACACTTGTATATTTTAAAATTATATTTAGCATTATTCATTATATTTATTTATTTTTATTCAAGTTCGTCCTATCTACCTAATATTAAGCGTGTAGAGAATGTTGGGCATGATGATAAATGTTATGGTCGAAGTTGGAACCAGTCTAGCTAGGAAATATTTATTATTAAGAGCTACTATTTTTGCAATATAATATTAGGTAGAAAGTAAATGATGTTTTTGTTAAGAGTACTACTGCTCTCCAACAAACTATATACATACCCATTCTTCAAGCAACAAGCTCATTAATGCTTGCATAATTCTGTTCTCCCAACAGCTACATGCACTTTCTTCAAGCAACAAACTAATATGCATATGCTTGAAATTATAATATATATATATATATATATAAAAGAGATACTTAAGCTAGATGTTAAGTGACATTTGTACATGGCCATATAAGTAAAATACCCAAACTGTAATTAATCACATCTTGTCATGAACAGCTTCAATGACTCGAAATTCTCACTCCTTCATTCTTTGGATCTACGTATACGAAAAGTTTGATATGAGTAAAGATATGAGGAAAGAATAAGAAAAAAACGCAAGTCTCATTTGAAAACAATCTATCTTGGATGAGTTGATAACATCTTACTTTTCATAATATCACTCAAGTACAAATATCTCTCAGCTGTAAATATTTTTTAATTTTAAATTTTTAACTTTTTTTTTTATCTAATTATTATCTAATAATTATAATTTTTTTAAATTTCCAAACAGAGCATAAAAAATAATTCAACTTTTTTTTTTAAATTTAAAAATAAAATTAATGTACAAAAATTATATTTTAAACAACTCTTAAACTTTATAATATTTTTATTCAGCTTTTTCTCCCACATTTTATAATATAGATTTTAAAACTGCAATAATTATAGTCATTTTCTCTTCTCTGTTTTCTCCAGAAAACAGAGGTAGAGTGAGTGGCAGTCTATTTGATTATCGTTTTGGAACAGGACGAGTGGAGTAAGAGATGGATGATCTCGAGCATAAATAGAGTCGACTAAAGCTCTCAGATGAGGAAACAAATATTTTGGAAGTAGGAGGAGATGGATTGAAAGAAACACAGAGGAAAGGAGAACACAATTTAGTGGAGAAATTGCGCATAGATCGTCGCTGCAAGCACCTCTTTCCCGATAACGCGATCCATGGTCAAGGTCTAGAGGATCAGTAAACCGGCAATGTTCCAGGATTGTGGTCACAATGTATTTACAATTAACTTTTGTGACACACGTAGATAAACAGAGAGTCTTGGAGGGTAAACCATGTCACTTTGACAATTGCTTATTGGTGCTCAAAGTGTTTGATGGGTTTTCTCAACCGACCAAAATTAACTTCGAAAGCAAAGAGTTTTGGATTTAGCTCCACAATCTACCGTTGACATGCATGAATAAAGAGTGTGGTGAACATTCTATAGGTAAAGTAAGTGAAGTGGATGTATCGGAGGACGGAATTGGATGGGTTAAGTTTTTGAGAATAAAAGTGGAACTGATGTTGAACACAGCTTTAACTAGAGGACGCACTCTTTGTAAGAAGGTTTGGATTCCGATAAAATATGAAAAACTCTCGAGGTTGTGTTTTGACTGTGGTTGTTTAGTATATGAAATTGGTGGATGTTTGGTTGAGAAGTCAACTCTGCCCAACATTTTGGAACATGGCTAAGAGCGGAAAGAATATTATGAGACGAGCCAGGGACGAGCTGAAGCATTTGTGAAGAAAGGGTTCGAAGAGGGGCACAAGATGTACAGTAATGAAGTTAATAGTTGGAGGGGCAACAATGGAGGTGGAGAGGGGTCGAAGAAGGTGAGCGAGACCAGAGGGGCAACAGAAAGAGGAAAAACCGGTTGGCTAGGCAATAATCCAGGGACATTTCAGAATTTGAGTTTAGATAAGGATAATGAGATAAATTTTGAATCTGTAGGAACTAGAAAGTCGTTGCATGAGAAGGAAGAGAGATTTGTGGCACGAAAGGAGGGGAGGGTTGAATTTGGAATAGGGAGGAAGAGGAGGGAAGTGTTTTGGGCTTGGGCCAGGATATAGAACAGGCCATTGAGGTGCAATCAGAAGTAATAAAACAAAATGGGCAACACAAACAAGCCCAACCTATTTCGAAAAGGTAGAGGCAGCTACTGATACCGGTTATGCTACGAGAGACATAAACACAGTAAAAAATAAAGGTAAGTGGAAGATACGGGCCATGGACAAAGGCATGCGTTCATTACCAGGGAGTTTGATGTCATCCAAGAAAAGGAACCTGATAGATGAGGATGATGAGATTGAGCATGTGGAGAGTAGAAAGAAACTTAGGAGTGATGTTAACATGGAGTGGCAGGATGCAAATGAGCAATTGGCGAAGGTTGTTGGGTAGCTTCGTCAAGAGCCATGAAAACACTTAGTTGGAACTGTCGGGGGCTTGGGAACCCCCGAGCAATTCAAGACCTTCACTGGATTGTGAATGATAAGTGACCTGACTTAGTTTTCCTAATAGAAACTAAGTCTAGCTCAAGGAAGTGGGACTATTTAAAGAGGAAATTTAAGTTTGATGAATGCTTGGTGGTGGATCTAGTGGGAAGAAGTGGTGGACTTACACTATTGTGAAGACTGGAGGTAGGGGTGATAATACAATCCTACTCTAGAAATCATATATGTGCTAGAATAAAGGAGGCTGAGAGAAATGAAGAGTGGCAATTCACAGGATTCTATGGTCAGCCCAATGTTAGTAGAAGACAAGAAACATGGGACTTATTAGTGGCCTTGAAACCTTATGATAATATGGCTTGGATGGTCTGTGATGATTTTAATGAAATTTTAACACATGATGAAAACGTAGGCGGTAGGCCTCGAAGTGAGGCAAATTGAGAGGTTCAAGCAGGCTTTGGAGAAGGGTGAATTATTTGATTTAGGATGGAAAGGCTCGAAGTATACTTGGAGTAACAAGCATGCAGATGATAATTTTACCAACGAAAGATTGGATAGAGGAGTTGCAAATAGGGATTGGCTCAATATGTTCAAGAATGTGAAGGTGGAAGTTCTAGTGGCAAGAAGTTCAGTTCATAAGCTCTTAAATATTGTCCCATTGGCAGGAGAGCTACATGAGGAAAGGATATAGCTATTCATTCAAATATGAGATGGCTTGGGGCTTAGATGAAGGCTACACGAAAATTATATATGAGGAGTGGATGAAAGATGAGGCGCCTGAAGTAACTTTAAAGGATGTACAGGTGTACTTACACCAATGTAGATTAACATTAATATCATGGAGTAAGAATGAGTGCATTGATACAGAGAAGACCATAAAAGAAAAGGCTATGCTATTAAAACAGTTACAAGATGAGGAAGGTCAACACAATGTTGAGGCCATCATTAAATTACAAAAGGAGTTGGGCATTCTTTTGCAAAAGGAGGATATAAAGTGAAGGTAAAGGGCTAAGAGGCATTGGTATCGGCATAAGGATAAAAATACACGTTTCTTTCATGCATGTGCCACCCAAAGAAGGAAGCAAAATTTAATTAAAAGAATAAAAGATGCTGAAGGGATCTTATGGTGTGAGGAGGGTGAGATTTCATAGGATCTTAAGAATCATTTCGAGGTAATATACACTACAACAGTACCAAGTTCAGCAGAAATAGATGGTTGCCTTCAGCGCATTGATCAAAGGATGATAGATGAGATGAACTCAGTTCTTGAGGCTCCTTTCATTGCTAAGGAGATATCTGAAGCACTACAACAAATGAGCCCATTCAAATTATCAGGACTAGATGGTTTTGGTGCTGGGTTCTATCAGGAAGTATGTCTTGTATGTTAAACCAAACAAATATTGCTCTAGTGCCTAAAATCAGTGCCCATGTGTCTATAAATAACTATAGGCCTATCTCATTGTGTAATGTAGTATATAAACTAATTGCACAAGGTTTAGCACATAGGCTTAAGAAAGTGTTACCTCACATTATTTATAGCAGTCAAAGTACTTTGGTACCAAGGAGATCTATAACAGATAATGTAATAGAGGCTTACAAACATCTGCATGCAATGAAGTCAAGGCAGAAAGGCAACACTGGAAATATTGCATTAAAGTTGGATATGGCAAAGGCGTACAATAGAATAGAATGACAGTTTCTATAAGATATGATGAGAATGATGGGGTTATGGGCACCAAGATGGACCTAGTCTTAAAGATCCTATGTAAGTTCCAGATGGGCCAATTACAAGGTTAAGAGCCAAGAAGATCAACGAGGTAATGTAAGAATTGGTGCAATCCATTTAGGATGAAGCTAGTAAGAGTCCAACACTCAAGATGGGCTTCAGAGAAGGAGATCCAGTTTTGATCCACTTGATACAAGTTATAGAAGATATGAGTTAGAGTTATTGTTTGGACCTTGTTTAATTTATTAAAAGGGCTTATTTTATTAGTTGTAGGAATTAGTCTAGAATAATAGGGTTTGAGGATGTTTGGCCCACATATGTTTTATGTTTTTTGAACTAGGTTTTCAAGAGAAGTTTTTAAGGGTAATTTAGGGATTGTTTTAATTTGCAACTAGGGTCTCTTTTGGGAAGATCTTGTATTTCGCCCAAGGGTATTTTGGGAAAGGATTTTATGTTAACCTAGGATTTTTGGGGGATTGAGATATGTAAGTTACTGTAGCCGAGTACTGTAGTTGCGATACTATTCACTCAAGGGTATTTTTGGAAGATGGAGATTTATTTTGGCTAGGGTTTTAATTAAGTTTTGGTTTAAATACTCTTTGTAGTCTCATTTTATTAGTTTATGAAATTTGATGAATTTATTCATTGTGAGTTGAGTTTATCTCCTCTTGTTCTTAAATGAATTTTTAAACTTATCAAAAGTAAATCACAACCTTTGTGGCGTTTTTCCTTATAATTTAAGTTTTTGAGACAGGTTCTTCAAGGGGTTAAATTTTCATATCATCTAGGTTCTTGAAACGAGTTTCTCAACCGGTCTAAATTTTTCATTGGCTTGATTTTGACTTTTTTGAATGAGTTTTCAAATTGATTGTGGGTTGAAGGGATTCCATTCCCACGGGTTCATATCATGGAGTTTATAGAAAAGTAGATTTAATTGGTGATGACCTGTGTGGAATCAGTCTAATACTCAATAGTGATGAATGCAAAGTCAGGAAACAGCTTCAAACCAACAAGAGGATTGAGGCAAGAGAACCCATTGTCACCTTACCTTTTCATTGTGTGTTGAAGGACTGAGTTCTCTATTACATAAAGCTAAATAAAATGGAAAGATGAGTGGTGTGGCTGTTGCTAGAGGTGGTACAAAGGTCACACATTTGTTGTTTGTAGATGATTGTTTGTAGAAGAAATAGATTTATGTTTGAGGAAAGATTAGATAGCTCGAATAAAGTTATACAAAGTGCCTTATCTAACCTTAAAATGTTTCAAGACTCTGGAGGGGGAACAAGGAGCAGTTGGTTAGAACTGGTCAAAGGAGGGATGAAGTCAGATGGTTACCACCAATTGAAGGCTATACAAAGATCAACTTTGATGTTGCTATGAATAAGGAAAATTAAAAAATTGGCATAGGAGTAATAACAAGAGACCACATAGGAGAGATTCTAATTGCTTGGTGTGCTGCAAAGGGTTTCATTGGAGAACCGGACTTAGCAGAAGCTTATGCATTATGGAGGGTCATCGAGTTATGCAGTGAGCTAAATATTAAGAAAATAATCTTTGAAGGTGATGCGCAGAAACTAATAGATGAGATAAAGAGCAGGGAGGTTACAGATGCATGGATGAGACAATTGAAGGAAGATATAAGACAAAGTTTGGCCAAAGACTAGAATGGGAAGCGAGATTTACCTATAGAGAAGGGTATAGTGCAGCTCATGACCTAGCTAAGAGCTACATGTGGATGGAGAGACTTGCTAGATTGAAGATGGTCTAATTGAGATGAGTTCTATTGTAGAGAAAGAGATGCCTTGTAACTTATTTTCATATGATGAATGAAATGAAAAGAAGTATTTTGATGTTTAAAAAAATATATTTTAACTCAAACAATTTCACTCTTATTCATATATAATTTTACTATTATTCACAAAACTCTCGTCTTATCTCATTACCCAAACATAGTGTTAACTAACCTAGCTAAAAGCTGACTAATGACCTAGACGAAGGAATTATCCTTTCGATAAAGGTATATACACAAGCAACTAAGGTATAAGCCAACCGGATAACAAGTGTGGCTTTGGTGGCTCCTAATTGGTTCATTTATCTCTTACTTTTGGATTGCAACTTGGCTGACTGTCGTTGTTATATAAATAGGCCTTGTGGACTAATAATAATAATAATAAAAGATTTACCATCAAACTTTTGGGGGAAATATACATTAAATTGGGAGATTCTTTTAATTTCTTTAGGTTTACTTTACCCCTTCGAAGTAAGAACGCCACTTTGTTCAATTTAGTTGAAAAGAAAGACGAAGAAAGTTCCCACTACTAAAGCTAGATTTAATGGAATAAAGTATTTGGTATAATTTAGATAAAACGGGACCAAAAGGCTAATGATACGTGTTAAATTGTTTTTACAATTCGACTTTTATTAATAAAATAATATTATTTTCTACTCTACTCAACTTCCATTATACGCTCCTTAACACATTAACATCATTGAGGCTTCTATCCTACGTACTTTGGAATCATTCTCTCAGTTAGTTTTCATAATTAGTAGCATCTGATATATTAATGGGACGGGTGAGTTCAACAACTCTGTAAGTTGTAATGTGTGTTGGCTTTGAGAAGACTGTAGGGGACTCCCACTCCACTGAAACTTGTGTCTTGTATCTGATAGTTTATTTATAAATGTTTTATTTGCCGAGAAAAAAAAGAGTGCAAAATCATGCTGGTAGTGTGAAAAAATGAGCAGATTATAGTGGGCAGATATTAGTACAAAAATAACATCATCCAGAATGAATAGATAGACGTATGTATGTAGAAATGAACAATGATCAAGATAAATGTATACTATCAATAAATGCAACAATTATTAATTGAATATGGATGATTGGGCTATGATCATATAAAGATAATATCAAATAATGTAACAATTATCAACGTGCTCATTTTTCATATTTATCTTGTTTTATCTCAAATTTTCATATTTATCATTGTTCAATATTTATGGTATCACGAAACTTACACACATAAACCATCTTCATTTTCACACACATACGCCACAAATCACACATAAACCGAGACATTCCAAGCCTCAAAACTTAGACTCTTGACTCACCAAACAAGATCATGAAGACACTCGCACTTGGAGAAGCCGAAACACTACTTGTTTGCCAAATATGTTGGAACCCTAGTTTTCTAAGTCAACACAACCCTCGATTCAAGCATAGCCAAACATACCGAAACTTCTTAATTCATTTCTTACAACGGTTTTATATCATACTTCAAGGAAACCACAAGACATATACATAAAGCCCTTCATATTACTCCAACCAAAACCATATATCAATATCATGATCAAAATACTTAACCTTTTCATTAATAAGAATCTTAGACTATACTTATATCTCAATACAAGATCACATCAACCATAAACATAATAAAAGTATCATTTTCTTTTATGAGTTCTTATCAAAACAAAGTAATCCAAAACTTGGATCATTTTCTTTTGGTTATCATACCGAAAACTGAAACAAGTTCTCATTTGATCAAAAATATAGATGCAAGAAAATTAAACCCTTTTTGGGTCACCACTAGACCTCAAGAAAAATCATATTTCTTGACCTTGAAAACAATCGTTTGACCTCACTCTCACATTCAAAACATCAAAACTTTATACTTGCAACAAAATATAACAAAGACTGCTTAGATTATTATTTGAGGATAAATAATTAAATACTAGTCTATTGTAAATCCTAGTTTTGGGAATACTATTTAAACTATAAAATAGTTGATTAATCCTCTAGGTATTAGAACCACTGTCAAGGAAAACTCGCCACCTCGACAAGCAACTAGGGGCTAAAACAAGTCATTGTACCCCAAGTGATCAGCACCGCGAAGGGCAAAGTGTCGTGACCTAAGAAAGCATCTTGGGAGGCAAAATGCTTGCACCATGACGAGCACCTCAGGAGGCAAAGTGCTCGGACTCTAGGGAGGCGAAGTGCTCCCACCTCAAGAGGCAAAGTGTTGTACCCCTGTCATCTTCATTTGTCATTATTTTGTCCTATCTTCATTTTCTGTTTGATCTTCGATTTTTTCGTTCTATTGCACTTTTCCACCCTATCTTCTCTTATACGTTCTATCTTCGTTTTCAGTCCTATTTTTATTTTTCTGACCTATCTTCAATTTTTGACCTATGACATTTGTCAGTTCTATCTTCATTTTCCCATCCTATGACTTTTTTTTTTTTTAAATGTTTAATCTTCATATTTTTTTTGCCTTATCTTCAATTTTCCGTTCTACTACATTAATTCTAATTATGAAAATACTAATCAAACTACAAAGTACATGTTTACTGTTCTCGATATTTACATTTACACTTTAGCTCATCAACAAATGGAATAAATTATCATATAAAGCTGCATTACATGCAAGCCACACCTCCAACAAAATTAGGGAAGGAGAAAAGTTTTACATGATTTATCCTTCAAGTTGTAAGAGAGAAGACTCGAATCATCGAAAACAATAGAGAAGCACTTGAGGGTAAAGATTTCAATGTCTATCTTAAATTTACATTGATTTGTTTGTGGGAACTATTTTTACCTTATTGATCAAGTTTCAAATCCTAATGAATAACAATTCCTCCTATGTCACACTACAAATCGTGTTATAAAGGATATCACATACCTAGCTTTGCTAATTCGGTTGAAATAATTTGCATATTTTTTTAAAAAACAAAAATAATTGAAGTCGAAAAATCTTTATGATTTGATAAAACTGTTAAATACACAATATTATTGAAAGAGATTTTGTTGCGGATAATTTATTTTTGCATTGTAAGATGACAAGGGCGTTATAAGATGAGAGGCTTGGTTTGTTGTCACAAACCATCTCAATTCATCTAATCGTTACAATTTTTTCAAAATTTCACATAAAATACAATGAACAATTTAATTTTTTTAAATAAAAAATAATTATTAAAAATAAATATTTGATAATATTTTATTTAACTTTCGATTTTCATCTCATCTCATCTCACTCACTATCCAAACTAAGTAGTAGATTTGGCATTGCTTGGGCGATGCTTTCGAGTCTGGTGAATCTCTTAAGTTATGTTTGGATGTTGAGATAAGATGAGAATTTTTGAAAATTTTGTTAATAGTGTTAAGATGAAAGTTTAAAATATTATTTTTTAATATTATTATTATTTTAAAACTTGAAAAAGTTGAATTGCTTATTATATTTTATATGAAAATTTGAAAAAGATGTAATGATGAGATGAGATGAGATTTCTCATTTTTGCCTCCAAACATAACCTAGTTAGCTGGAATGGACTTCACCGTTGTTATCAGGTGGTTGCGGTTTGGAGAATGATTCATTCGTACCTTATATGGTAGAGCTTTGCTATTCATAAGCTTCACACACCATACAACATACTTTTTATTTTTATTTTTATTTTTAAAATTTTGTTTAAATTTTGTTTTGGTTTTATTCTTCTTAAAATAATTGAATTCTTCTACTCATCATCCATATACCACACATTTAATAAGAAAAAAAATTAAAAAAATAACAAGAAGAGTAGTGCGTGGTGTGTGAAACTTATTAATAGAATTTTTCTATATGGTATATCTAGATAGAAAGGAAAATTTGGTGCTTGGAAGACTGAATGCACTTCTGAAATCTTTTTATGCACACCTTATTGTTTTGGTTTTTTTGCTATTTTTAGGATATATTTAGGTGTTTGTTTGGTATACTCCATCTATAAATGGACATCGCTTATTTCATTTGTATTGATAAAATATATTATTAAAAATGTAAACAAAATTAAGACAAAGGATGCTCGAGAAAATAGGCTAGAAGGTTAAAAAAAGAGAAGATAATAGTATATGTTAAAGTCACTTCATCACACACACCAACACCAGGAAATTTGGAGATTTTGGATCTGTTTGAAGTTGTGTTTGAGGTTTTAAAAAAAGATTTAAATAATCTTAAAATCTTTTTATTAATAAAATTAGATTGTTTGTGTATTATATATTAAAATACATTTTAATTTCAAATAGGGTAAATAGTACGTTTAAGAAAAAAACATCATAATTATATTTTGATGATTTTTCTTAAACGTATTTTTTCTGAATTATGTAAATTGTAATTATAATCTTAAACGAAATTGTCGATAGATAAAAATATCTTTGTAATTTTTAGATAATTATTACAATGTCCTTTGATCTTATTCGTGGAAATACATAAATTATATAGTCATAATTTTTAAAAAATTATATGAAATTTTATATTATTTTTACTTCAAAAATTAATTTTTTAATTTATTTCTAAACAAATATAAGGTGTTTAAAATATTTTTAAACGTGTGGTTACGACCGTAATTCCAAATATGCTCTTTATATTTTTAAGAGACAGAAATGATGACGACATTGGGCTGGGGAAGAAGAACGAGTGAAGGCGAAGGGGGACATTTTTGGTAAATATGTGCAAAAACTGAGGGCAATTCAGAAAATAGCAAAGCAAAAGAGACGAGGCTCCCACCTGAGATTGCAGAGACGCAGAGAGTGATAGACACAGACAGATCTGAGTCGGTAGAACGAGTCGGGTGAACGAGTTCGAGGACGAGCTTGAGTATGTACTTAGGGAGCTCTGCTGTTTGTTGTTGTCAGCAATTAATGGTTTAAAGTTCGTACAGTACGCATTGAGAGTGAAGATTGTCCCCACCGTTAGATCGCATCTCTGAAACTCCACACTAACCGTCCGATTTATTCCCTCTCTCCCTCCCCCTCTCTCTGTCTCGCTCTATCCTCGCTCTCTCTGTCTAGCTTAGCTCTAATTTTGGAGTCGAAGCAGAAGACCTTCACTGAAACCGATCGGTCTCCAAAATTCTTGAGTCTCTTACGCGGCGCTTTCTCGGGTACTTTCTTGGATTGTTGCCCTACCCTTAATCTTTTTTCTTTGGTTAAAACGAGTAAAGTTATTTCTGTTTGGTTGCTCGGAAAATGGGGGGAAAAAGAAATAGGAAAAGAAAGTGAAATCTGGATCGTGTCTTTTCTTGTTTTGGTTGTAAAAAAATTATAGCTTCGCTGTTCTTTTAAAAATATGTCCGGAATATACTTGCCTTCCTTTTCCGCTACTTTCATAGTAATCAAGCAGGGAGAAAGGAAGAGCGAGGGAGAAAGATTGTTTTGTTTTTTTAAAGAAAATTGCTGCTAATCTTAGTTTAGATTTTCAAGGATGATTTTCTTTGTGATTTGAGCTTAATTGTCATTTGAATTTTTGTTTTCTCTTGTACAGATTTGAGCCCTGTGACGGCTTTCTTATGACGGAGCCCAAGAACAAACTGTGTAAGTGGGTTTCAGAGTGAGAGACAAAAATAAGGGGATATTTTCTCCGTGGCGAAGAAATTTGGGCAACAAATTTTGGATTTGATTTCTTCTAAATTGGTTGCCCCTTTGAGGAATCTCCAGACATATAACAGGATTTGAAGGCAAAGAGGGCTAAAATAGTGAGTAATCCTGATTTTCTCTGGGTTTTCTTTCTTCTTCTTTATTGTTCTTGCATACCTGAAATTCGTCTGTGGTTGTCGTTGAAGTTTAGCTCTAGAACTTCATTTTCAGCCAAAACTGGAAGGAACCATATAGTTTGTTTTAGAAAGAGAGACAGAAAGAGAATCAATGGAAGATTTTTCAAAATACACTCATAGTCCAGTTCATTTGGCGGTGGTGCGCCGTGACTATGCTGCCTTAAGGCGCATTATCTCTACCCTGCCACGGCTCGCCAAGGCTGGAGAGGTTAATACTGAAGAGGAGTCTCTTGCTGCTGAGCTCCAGGCTGATGCTGTCGCAACTGTTATTGATCGTCGTGATGTTCCAGGGCGTGAGACTCCTTTGCATCTTGCAGTACGCCTCCGTGACCCCATCTCTGCAGAGATTTTGATGGCAGCTGGTGCGGACTGGAGTCTCCAGAATGAGAATGGCTGGAGTGCTCTCCAGGAGGCAGTGTGCACTAGGGAAGAGTCAATTGCACTGATCATTGCAAGGCATTACCAACCTCTCGCTTGGGCAAAATGGTGTCGTAGACTGCCACGTATTGTTGCCTCAATGGCTCGTATTCGTGATTTTTACATGGAGATAACTTTCCATTTTGAGAGCTCAGTCATTCCATTTATTGGTCGTATTGCTCCATCAGATACTTACCGCATTTGGAAGCGCGGTTCTAATCTTCGTGCTGATATGACCCTTGCTGGTTTTGATGGTTTCCGGATTCAAAGGTCGGATCAGACATTTTTGTTTCTCGGAGAAGGGTACTCTTCAGAGGATGGCAATGTGACTTTGTCACCGGGTTCTTTGATTGTTCTTTCCCATAAGGAGAAGGAAATTACAAATGCTTTGGAAGGTGCGGGCACCCAACCAACAGAAGCAGAAGTTGCACATGAAGTGGCATTGATGTCGCAGACAAACATGTATAGGCCTGGTATTGATGTTACGCAGGCTGAGCTTGTTCCCCATTTGAATTGGAGGCGACTGGAGAGGACTGAGATGGTTGGAAATTGGAAGGCCAAAGTTTATGATATGCTTCACGTTATGGTGAGTGTGAAGTCAAGGCGGGTTCCTGGTGCCATGACAGATGAAGAACTTTTTGCTGTGGATGATGAAGAAAGGTTGGCAAATGGTGATCACAATGATGACTATGAGGATGTTTTGACAGCTGAAGAAAGGATGCAACTGGATTCTGCACTACGAATGGGGAACTCAGATGGTCTTTGTGAGGATGAGGAACATGGGATTGTCGAATGCCAAGAAAATGGTTCAGTAGGTTTCCATGAGAATGGTGAATCCAATGGTACAAAAGAGAAGAAAAGTTGGTTCGGTTGGAACAAAAAAGGTTCAAAGAGTATTGTTGAGGATCCTGAAGACTCCAAGATTTTGAAGAAGTTCTCGAAGTTGGCCCCAGAAGGTAGCAATCAGAAACCAGTGGACCATCAAAAATCATCATCAGAATTTGCCAAGGAGGATATGGGGGATGCCAAGAAGGGAAAAGATAAAAGCAGTAAGAAGAAAAAGAAGAAAGGGGTCACTAGTGAATCGAAGCTTGAGAGTGAATACAAAAAGGGTTTGAGACCAGTCTTGTGGTTGACACCAGATTTTTCTCTGAAAACAGATGAGCTACTGCCTCTACTTGACATCTTGGCCAACAAGGTCAAAGCCGTTAGGAGACTGAGGGAACTTTTGACAACTAAACTTCCACCTGGGACGTTTCCTGTCAAGGTAATGTTGATACATTGACTTTGCTAAACTTTTTTTTTTTTTCTATTTATGAGTGAATGATTTTGCATTATACCCATTGCTATATGCTTATATTACTTTCTGCTTTTGTAATGGACTTCCGTTTTTTCAGTAAGTGCTTTTATTATTACCTTTCTTCACATGCCTTCATTTGTTTTCCTTTTTTTGATAGATTACTAGTTGGAAATGATTTTTTCTTTTCTTTGTTTTCTTTACAAGAAATTCTGAGGATTATTGATGAGGTCTAAGTATTTTCATCGCCTTCAGCTTCTTCTTCATCATCATCACAATTATTATAGTCATTACTATATGTTTATATCACTTTCTGCTTTTAGTATGAAATATCTTCACCTTCCTTCATTTGTTTTCCCTTTTTTATTCATTGATTACATAGTTGTAAGGCCTCTTTTTTCTCTTAACAAGAAATTCCGAGGATCTCTGCTGAGGTCCAAGTTATTTTCAGCACTTTGATCTTCATCATCGTCATCATCCTCTGTCTCTAATGGCAGTGAGGACTTGGAAAATAATTTTTCTAGGGTTGAAAGAAGTTTCATTCAGAAACGGCTAGCTGTCCCTCCTTTTCTCTGTTTTTCCACAAAAGTTATGTTATTGTCCAAAATTCTAGAAGACATTATGTCTCACTTGAAATTAGGAGCTAGCTTTTGAAATGATCTGAGTTTTCCTTTCATTTGTAAAACTTGCAAATCATATTAAATTTTATTCTAAAATTTGGGATTTGATTTTATTTCTCTGTTCCTAACTGGGTTCGTATGTTTTCCATGGTTACTATGAACATAATATGGGAGATTCTGTAAGCATGGTAGTAGATGATTTGGAAGGGTGGTACTTTTTCCTCTAAGGAGGTATTTATGGCAAGAAATGAGTGCCCAAACTTTGAGTATTCTAAGTTATTGGTCTGAATTTTTGACTTCCAAGCTTTTACAAGTTAGTTTTTTTTTTTTTTTT